>JBAMAX010003837.1:0-194593 GCA_037043745.1 Chymomyza amoena
TTTTAAATTGCTCTAGGCAGCCCCTTTCGAATGGCATACAGGTTTCCAATATTCTAGACTTTCGGTTTTATGGCCATAAAAAATTGTGATGTAACCCCTTACCAAAAAAATGGCAAAAAATTGCAATTTTCCAACTTTTCCAAATTTTAATGCAGAATAATAGCGATTCATAATACGAGCGTAGAACACCAGGATTTTTCCAAATCCATCCATAAATGCGGAAATTATGCGTTTTTCTAAATTAGGATACTCAAAATTTCGGACACAAATTTGTTTAATAAGTGCTCTTCAGAGGTGTAAAAAACAAATTGACCAGAGACTTTAGAATTTGTTATTTTAAAGGATATAGTGGAGTTTGGAAGCATAAGCGTGCTGCTTGGAAACTTTCCTTTAATGCAAAGGTATGTAAAACGATCGATTTTTTATACACAATTTTAGTCTAAATTTTAGACATAACTTGTAAAATACTGGCCCAAAGTCGAAAAGTCTTGGTGTTTTAAATTGCTCTAGGCAGCCCCTTTCGAATGGCATACAGGTTTCCAATATTCTAGACTTTCGGTTTTATGGCCATAAAAAATTGTGATGTAACCCCTTACCAAAAAAATGGCAAAAAATTGCAATTTTCCAACTTTTCCAAATTTTAATGCAGAATAATAGCGATTCATAATACGAGCGTAGAACACCAGGATTTTTCCAAATCCATCCATAAATGCGGAAATTATGCGTTTTTCTAAATTAGGATACTCAAAATTTCGGACACAAATTTGTTTAATAAGTGCTCTTCAGAGGTGTAAAAAACAAATTGACCAGAGACTTTAGAATTTGTTATTTTAAAGGATATAGTGGAGTTTGGAAGCATAAGCGTGCTGCTTGGAAACTTTCCTTTAATGCAAAGGTATGTAAAACGATCGATTTTTTATACACAATTTTAGTCTAAATTTTAGACATAACTTGTAAAATACTGGCCCAAAGTCGAAAAGTCTTGGTGTTTTAAATTGCTCTAGGCAGCCCCTTTCGAATGGCATACAGGTTTCCAATATTCTAGACATTCGGTTTTATGGCCATAAAAATTGTGATGTAACCCCTACCAAAAAAATGGCAAAAAATTGCAATTTTCCAACTTTTCCAAATTTTAATGCAGAATAATAGCGATTCATAATACGAGCGTAGAACACCAGGATTTTTCCAAATCCATCCATAAATGCGGAAATTATGCGTTTTTCTAAATTAGGATACTCAAAATTTCGGACACAAATTTGTTTAATAAGTGCTCTTCAGAGGTGTAAAAAACAATTTGGCCAGAGACTTTAGAATTTGTTATTTTAAAGGATATAGTGGAGTTTGGAAGCATAAGCGTGCTGTTGGAAACTTCCTTAATGCAAAGGTATGTAAAACGATCGATTTTTTATACAAAATTTTAGTCCAAATTTTAGACACACCTTGTAAAAAACTGGCCCAAAGTCGAAAAGTCTTGGTGTTTTAAATTGCTCTAGGCAGCCCCTTTCGAATGGCATACAGGTTTCCAATATTCTAGACATTCGGTTTTATGGCCATAAAAAATTGTGATGTAACCCTTACCAAAAAAATGGCAAAAAATTGCAATTTTCCAACTTTTCCAAATTTTAATGCAGAATAATAGCGATTCATAATACGAGTGTAGAACACCAGGATTTTTCCAAATCCATCCATAAATGCGGAAATTATGCGTTTTTCTAAATTAGGATACTCAAAATTTCGGACACAAATTTGTTTAATAAGTGCTCTTCCGAGGTGTAAAAAACAAATTGGCCAGAGACTTTAGAATTTGTTATTTTAAAGGACATAGTGGGGTTTGGAAGCATAAGCGTGCTGCTTGGAAACTTTCCTTGCTAATGCAAAGGTATGTACAAAAACGATCGATTTTTTATACACAATTTTAGTCTAAATTTTAGACATAACTTGTAAAAGACTGGCCCAAAGTCGAAAAGTCTTGGTGTGTGTTAAATTGCTCTAGGCAGCCCCTTTCGAATGGCATACAGGTTTCCAATATTCTAGACATTCGGTTTTATGGCCATAAAAAATTGTGATGTAACCCCTTACCAAAAAATGGCAAAAAATTGCAATTTTCCAACTTTTCCAAATTTTAATGCAGAATAATAGCGATTCATAATACGAGCGTAGAACACCAGGATTTTTCCAAATCCATCCATAAATGCGGAAATTATGCGTTTTTCTAAATTAGGATACTCAAAATTTCGGACACAAATTTGTTTAATAAGTGCTCTTCCGAGGTGTAAAAAACAAATTGGCCAGAGACTTTAGAATTTGTTATTTTAAAGGATATAGTGGGAGTTTTGGAAGCATAAGCTGCTGCTTGGAAACTTTCCTTTAATGCAAAGGTATGTAAAACGATCGATTTTTATACAACAATTTTAGTCTCAAATTTAGACACTAACCTTGTAAAAAACTGGCCAAAGTCGAAAAGTCTTGTGGTAAAGTTGCTCTAGGCAGCCTTCGAATGGCATACAGGTTTCCAATATTCTAGACATTCGGTTTTATGGCCATAAAAATTGTGATGTAACCCCTTACCAAAAAAATGGCAAAAAATTGCAATTTTCCAACTTTTCCAAATTTTAATGCAGAATAATAGCGATTCATAATACGAGTGTAGAACACCAGGATTTTTCCAAATCCATCCATAAATGCGGAAATTATGCGTTTTTCTAAATTAGGATACTCAAAATTTCGGACACAAATTTGTTTAATAAGTGCTCTTCCGAGGTGTAAAAAACAATTTGGCCAGAGACTTTAGAATTTGTTATTTTAAAGGATATAGTGGAGTTTGGAAGCATAAGCGTGCTGCTTGGAAACTTTCCTTTAATGCAAAGGTATGTAAAACGATCGATTTTTTATACAAAATTTTAGTCCAAATTTTAGACACACCTTGTAAAAAACTGGCCCAAAGTCGAAAAGTCTTGGTGTTTTAAATTGCTCTAGGCAGCCCCTTTCGAATGGCATACAGGTTTCCAATATTCTAGACATTCGGTTTTATGGCCATAAAAAATTGTGATGTAACCCCTTACCAAAAAAATGGCAAAAAATTGCAATTTTCCAACTTTTCCAAATTTTAATGCAGAATAATAGCGATTCATAATACGAGCGTAGAACACCAGGATTTTTCCAAATCCATCCATAAATGCGGAAATTATGCGTTTTTCTAAATTAGATACTCAAAATTTCGGACACAAATTTGTTTAATAAGTGCTCTTCCGAGGTGTAAAAAACAATTTGGCCAGAGACTTTAGAATTTGTTATTTTAAAGGATATAGTGGAGTTTGGAAGCATAAGCGTGCTGCTTGGAAACTTTCCTTTAATGCAAAGGTATGTAAAACGATCGATTTTTTATACAAAATTTTAGTCCAAATTTTAGACACACCTTGTAAAAAACTGGCCCAAAGTCGAAAAGTCTTGGTGTTTTAAATTGCTCTAGGCAGCCCCTTTCGAATGGCATACAGGTTTCCAATATTCTAGACATTCGGTTTTATGGCCATAAAAAATTGTGATGTAACCCCTTACCAAAAAAATGGCAAAAAATTGCAATTTTCCAACTTTTCCAAATTTTAATGCAGAATAATAGCGATTCATAATACGAGCGTAGAACACCAGGATTTTTCCAAATCCATCCATAAATGCGGAAATTATGCGTTTTTCTAAATTAGGATACTCAAAATTTCGGACACAAATTTGTTTAATAAGTGCTCTTCCGAGGTGTAAAAAACAATTTGGCCAGAGACTTTAGAATTTGTTATTTTAAAGGATATAGTGGAGTTTGGAAGCATAAGCGTGCTGCTTGGAAACTTTCCTTTAATGCAAAGGTATGTAAAACGATCGATTTTTTATACAAAATTTTAGTCCAAATTTTAGACATAACTTGTAAAATACTGGCCCAAAGTCGAAAAGTCTTGGTGTTTTAAATTGCTCTAGGCAGCCCCTTTCGAATGGCATACAGGTTTCCAATATTCTAGACATTCGGTTTTATGGCCATAAAAAATTGTGATGTAACCCCTTACCAAAAAAATGGCAAAAAATTGCAATTTTCCAACTTTTCCAAATTTTAATGCAGAATAATAGCGATTCATAATACGAGCGTAGAACACCAGGATTTTTCCAAATCCATCCATAAATGCGGAAATTATGCGTTTTTCTAAATTAGGATACTCAAAATTTCGGACACAAATTTGTTTAATAAGTGCTCTTCCGAGGTGTAAAAAACAATTTGGCCAGAGACTTTAGAATTTGTTATTTTAAAGGATATAGTGGAGTTTGGAAGCATAAGCGTGCTGCTTGGAAACTTTCCTTTAATGCAAAGGTATGTAAAACGATCGATTTTTTATACAAAATTTTAGTCTAAATTTTAGACATAACTTGTAAAATACTGGCCCAAAGTCGAAAAGTCTTGGTGTTTTAAATTGCTCTAGGCAGCCCCTTTCGAATGGCATACAGGTTTCCAATATTCTAGACATTCGGTTTTATGGCCATAAAAAATTGTGATGTAACCCCTTACCAAAAAAATGGCAAAAAATTGCAATTTTCCAACTTTTCCAAATTTTAATGCAGAATAATAGCGATTCATAATACGAGCGTAGAACACCAGGATTTTTCCAAATCCATCCATAAATGCGGAAATTATGCGTTTTTCTAAATTAGGATACTCAAAATTTCGGACACAAATTTGTTTAATAAGTGCTCTTCAGAGGTGTAAAAAACAATTTGGCCAGAGACTTTAGAATTTGTTATTTTAAAGGATATAGTGGAGTTTGGAAGCATAAGCGTGCTGCTTGGAAACTTTCCTTTAATGCAAAGGTATGTAAAACGATCGATTTTTTATACAAAATTTTAGTCTAAATTTTAGACACAACTTGTAAAATACTGGCCCAAAGTCGAAAAGTCTTGGTGTTTTAAATTGCTCTAGGCAGCCCCTTTCGAATGGCATACAGGTTTCCAATATTCTAGACATTCGGTTTTATGGCCATAAAAAATTGTGATGTAACCCCTTACCAAAAAAATGGCAAAAAATTGCAATTTTCCAACTTTTCCAAATTTTAATGCAGAATAATAGCGATTCATAATACGAGCGTAGAACACCAGGATTTTTCCAAATCCATCCATAAATGCGGAAATTATGCGTTTTTCTAAATTAGGATACTCAAAATTTCGGACACAAATTTGTTTAATAAGTGCTCTTCCGAGGTGTAAAAAACAATTTGGCCAGAGACTTTAGAATTTGTTATTTTAAAGGATATAGTGGAGTTTGGAAGCATAAGCGTGCTGCTTGGAAACTTTCCTTTAATGCAAAGGTATGTAAAACGATCGATTTTTTATACAAAATTTTAGTCCAAATTTTAGACACACCTTGTAAAATACTGGCCCAAAGTCGAAAAGTCTTGGTGTTTTAAATTGCTCTAGGCAGCCCCTTTCGAATGGCATACAGGTTTCCAATATTCTAGACATTCGGTTTTATGGCCATAAAAAATTGTGATGTAACCCCTTACCAAAAAAATGGCAAAAAATTGCAATTTTCCAACTTTTCCAAATTTTAATGCAGAATAATAGCGATTCATAATACGAGCGTAGAACACCAGGATTTTTCCAAATCCATCCATAAATGCGGAAATTATGCGTTTTTCTAAATTAGGATACTCAAAATTTCGGACACAAATTTGTTTAATAAGTGCTCTTCCGAGGTGTAAAAAACAATTTGGCCAGAGACTTTAGAATTTGTTATTTTAAAGGATATAGTGGAGTTTGGAAGCATAAGCGTGCTGCTTGGAAACTTTCCTTTAATGCAAAGGTATGTAAAACGATCGATTTTTTATACAAAATTTTAGTCTAAATTTTAGACATAACTTGTAAAATACTGGCCCAAAGTCGAAAAGTCTTGGTGTTTTAAATTGCTCTAGGCAGCCCCTTTCGAATGGCATACAGGTTTCCAATATTCTAGACATTCGGTTTTATGGCCATAAAAAATTGTGATGTAACCCCTTACCAAAAAATGGCAAAAAATTGCAATTTTCCAACTTTTCCAAATTTTAATGCAGAATAATAGCGATTCATAATACGAGCGTAGAACACCAGGATTTTTCCAAATCCATCCATAAATGCGGAAATTATGCGTTTTTCTAAATTAGGATACTCAAAATTTCGGACACAAATTTGTTTAATAAGTGCTCTTCCGAGGTGTAAAAAACAATTTGGCCAGAGACTTTAGAATTTGTTATTTTAAAGGATATAGTGGAGTTTGGAAGCATAAGCGTGCTGCTTGGAAACTTTCCTTTAATGCAAAGGTATGTAAAACGATCGATTTTTTATACAAAATTTTAGTCCAAATTTTAGACATACCTTGTAAAATACTGGCCCAAAGTCGAAAAGTCTTGGTGTTTTAAATTGCTCTAGGCAGCCCCTTTCGAATGGCATACAGGTTTCCAATATTCTAGACATTCGGTTTTATGGCCATAAAAAATTGTGATGTAACCCCTTACCAAAAAAATGGCAAAAAATTGCAATTTTCCAACTTTTCCAAATTTTAATGCAGAATAATAGCGATTCATAATACGAGCGTAGAACACCAGGATTTTTCCAAATCCATCCATAAATGCGGAAATTATGCGTTTTTCTAAATTAGGATACTCAAAATTTCGGACACAAATTTGTTTAATAAGTGCTCTTCCGAGGTGTAAAAAACAATTTGGCCAGAGACTTTAGAATTTGTTATTTTAAAGGATATAGTGGAGTTTGGAAGCATAAGCGTGCTGCTTGGAAACTTTCCTTTAATGCAAAGGTATGTAAAACGATCGATTTTTTATACAAAATTTTAGTCTAAATTTTAGACATAACTTGTAAAATACTGGCCCAAAGTCGAAAAGTCTTGGTGTTTTAAATTGCTCTAGGCAGCCCCTTTCGAATGGCATACAGGTTTCCAATATTCTAGACATTCAGTTTTATGGCCATAAAAAATTGTGATGTAACCCCTTACCAAAAAAATGGCAAAAAATTGCAATTTTCCAACTTTTCCAAATTTTAATGCAGAATAATAGCGATTCATAATACGAGCGTAGAACACCAGGATTTTTCCAAATCCATCCATAAATGCGGAAATTATGCGTTTTTCTAAATTAGGATACTCAAAATTTCGGACACAAATTTGTTTAATAAGTGCTCTTCCGAGGTGTAAAAAACAATTTGGCCAGAGACTTTAGAATTTGTTATTTTAAAGGATATAGTGGAGTTTGGAAGCATAAGCGTGCTGCTTGGAAACTTTCCTTTAATGCAAAGGTATGTAAAACGATCGATTTTTTATACAAAATTTTAGTCTAAATTTTAGACATAACTTGTAAAATACTGGCCCAAAGTCGAAAAGTCTTGGTGTTTTAAATTGCTCTAGGCAGCCCCTTTCGAATGGCATACAGGTTTCCAATATTCTAGACATTCGGTTTTATGGCCATAAAAAATTGTGATGTAACCCCTTACCAAAAAAATGGCAAAAAATTGCAATTTTCCAACTTTTCCAAATTTTAATGCAGAATAATAGCGATTCATAATACGAGCGTAGAACACCAGGATTTTTCCAAATCCATCCATAAATGCGGAAATTATGCGTTTTTCTAAATTAGGATACTCAAAATTTCGGACACAAATTTGTTTAATAAGTGCTCTTCCGAGGTGTAAAAAACAATTTGGCCAGAGACTTTAGAATTTGTTATTTTAAAGGATATAGTGGAGTTTGGAAGCATAAGCGTGCTGCTTGGAAACTTTCCTTTAATGCAAAGGTATGTAAAACGATCGATTTTTTATACAAAATTTTAGTCCAAATTTTAGACACACCTTGTAAAAAACTGGCCCAAAGTCGAAAAGTCTTGGTGTTTTAAATTGCTCTAGGCAGCCCCTTTCGAATGGCATACAGGTTTCCAATATTCTAGACATTCAGTTTTATGGCCATAAAAAATTGTGATGTAACCCCTTACCAAAAAAATGGCAAAAAATTGCAATTTTCCAACTTTTCCAAATTTTAATGCAGAATAATAGCGATTCATAATACGAGCGTAGAACACCAGGATTTTTCCAAATCCATCCATAAATGCGGAAATTATGCGTTTTTCTAAATTAGGATACTCAAAATTTCGGACACAAATTTGTTTAATAAGTGCTCTTCCGAGGTGTAAAAAACAATTTGGCCAGAGACTTTAGAATTTGTTATTTTAAAGGATATAGTGGAGTTTGGAAGCATAAGCGTGCTGCTTGGAAACTTTCCTTTAATGCAAAGGTATGTAAAACGATCGATTTTTTATACAAAATTTTAGTCTAAATTTTAGACATAACTTGTAAAATACTGGCCCAAAGTCGAAAAGTCTTGGTGTTTTAAATTGCTCTAGGCAGCCCCTTTCGAATGGCATACAGGTTTCCAATATTCTAGACATTCGGTTTTATGGCCATAAAAAATTGTGATGTAACCCCTTACCAAAAAAATGGCAAAAAATTGCAATTTTCCAACTTTTCCAAATTTTAATGCAGAATAATAGCGATTCATAATACGAGCGTAGAACACCAGGATTTTTCCAAATCCATCCATAAATGCGGAAATTATGCGTTTTTCTAAATTAGGATACTCAAAATTTCGGACACAAATTTGTTTAATAAGTGCTCTTCCGAGGTGTAAAAAACAATTTGGCCAGAGACTTTAGAATTTGTTATTTTAAAGGATATAGTGGAGTTTGGAAGCATAAGCGTGCTGCTTGGAAACTTTCCTTTAATGCAAAGGTATGTAAAACGATCGATTTTTTATACAAAATTTTAGTCTAAATTTTAGACATAACTTGTAAAATACTGGCCCAAAGTCGAAAAGTCTTGGTGTTTTAAATTGCTCTAGGCAGCCCCTTTCGAATGGCATACAGGTTTCCAATATTCTAGACATTCGGTTTTATGGCCATAAAAAATTGTGATGTAACCCCTTACCAAAAAAATGGCAAAAAATTGCAATTTTCCAACTTTTCCAAATTTTAATGCAGAATAATAGCGATTCATAATACGAGCGTAGAACACCAGGATTTTTCCAAATCCATCCATAAATGCGGAAATTATGCGTTTTTCTAAATTAGGATACTCAAAATTTCGGACACAAATTTGTTTAATAAGTGCTCTTCCGAGGTGTAAAAAACAATTTGGCCAGAGACTTTAGAATTTGTTATTTTAAAGGATATAGTGGAGTTTGGAAGCATAAGCGTGCTGCTTGGAAACTTTCCTTTAATGCAAAGGTATGTAAAACGATCGATTTTTTATACAAAATTTTAGTCCAAATTTTAGACACACCTTGTAAAAAACTGGCCCAAAGTCGAAAAGTCTTGGTGTTTTAAATTGCTCTAGGCAGCCCCTTTCGAATGGCATACAGGTTTCCAATATTCTAGACATTCAGTTTTATGGCCATAAAAAATTGTGATGTAACCCCTTACCAAAAAAATGGCAAAAAATTGCAATTTTCCAACTTTTCCAAATTTTAATGCAGAATAATAGCGATTCATAATACGAGCGTAGAACACCAGGATTTTTCCAAATCCATCCATAAATGCGGAAATTATGCGTTTTTCTAAATTAGGATACTCAAAATTTCGGACACAAATTTGTTTAATAAGTGCTCTTCCGAGGTGTAAAAAACAATTTGGCCAGAGACTTTAGAATTTGTTATTTTAAAGGATATAGTGGAGTTTGGAAGCATAAGCGTGCTGCTTGGAAACTTTCCTTTAATGCAAAGGTATGTAAAACGATCGATTTTTTATACAAAATTTTAGTCTAAATTTTAGACATAACTTGTAAAATACTGGCCCAAAGTCGAAAAGTCTTGGTGTTTTAAATTGCTCTAGGCAGCCCCTTTCGAATGGCATACAGGTTTCCAATATTCTAGACATTCGGTTTTATGGCCATAAAAAATTGTGATGTAACCCCTTACCAAAAAAATGGCAAAAAATTGCAATTTTCCAACTTTTCCAAATTTTAATGCAGAATAATAGCGATTCATAATACGAGCGTAGAACACCAGGATTTTTCCAAATCCATCCATAAATGCGGAAATTATGCGTTTTTCTAAATTAGGATACTCAAAATTTCGGACACAAATTTGTTTAATAAGTGCTCTTCCGAGGTGTAAAAAACAATTTGGCCAGAGACTTTAGAATTTGTTATTTTAAAGGATATAGTGGAGTTTGGAAGCATAAGCGTGCTGCTTGGAAACTTTCCTTTAATGCAAAGGTATGTAAAACGATCGATTTTTTATACACAATTTTAGTCTAAATTTTAGACATAACTTGTAAAAATACTGGCCCAAAGTCGAAAAGTCTTGGTGTTTTAAATTGCTCTAGGCAGCCCCTTTCGAATGGCATACAGGTTTCCAATATTCTAGACATTCGGTTTTATGGCCATAAAAAATTGTGATGTAACCCCTTACCAAAAAAATGGCAAAAAATTGCAATTTTCCAACTTTTCCAAATTTTAATGCAGAATAATAGCGATTCATAATACGAGCGTAGAACACCAGGATTTTTCCAAATCCATCCATAAATGCGGAAATTATGCGTTTTTCTAAATTAGGATACTCAAAATTTCGGACACAAATTTGTTTAATAAGTGCTCTTCCGAGGTGTAAAAAACAATTTGGCCAGAGACTTTAGAATTTGTTATTTTAAAGGATATAGTGGAGTTTGGAAGCATAAGCGTGCTGCTTGGAAACTTTCCTTTAATGCAAAGGTATGTAAAACGATCGATTTTTTATACAAAATTTTAGTCCAAATTTTAGACACACCTTGTAAAAAACTGGCCCAAAGTCGAAAAGTCTTGGTGTTTTAAATTGCTCTAGGCAGCCCCTTTCGAATGGCATACAGGTTTCCAATATTCTAGACATTCGGTTTTATGGCCATAAAAAATTGTGATGTAACCCCTTACCAAAAAAATGGCAAAAAATTGCAATTTTCCAACTTTTCCAAATTTTAATGCAGAATAATAGCGATTGATAATACGAGCGTAGAACACCAGGATTTTTCCAAATCCATCCATAAATGCGGAAATTATGCGTTTTTCTAAATTAGGATACTCAAAATTTCGGACACAAATTTGTTTAATAAGTGCTCTTCCGAGGTGTAAAAAACAATTTGGCCAGAGACTTTAGAATTTGTTATTTTAAAGGATATAGTGGAGTTTGGAAGCATAAGCGTGCTGCTTGGAAACTTTCCTTTAATGCAAAGGTATGTAAAACGATCGATTTTTTATACAAAATTTTAGTCCAAATTTTAGACACAACTTGTAAAATACTGGCCCAAAGTCGAAAAGTCTTGGTGTTTTAAATTGCTCTAGGCAGCCCCTTTCGAATGGCATACAGGTTTCCAATATTCTAGACATTCGGTTTTATGGCCATAAAAAATTGTGATGTAACCCCTTACCAAAAAAATGGCAAAAAATTGCAATTTTCCAACTTTTCCAAATTTTAATGCAGAATAATAGCGATTCATAATACGAGCGTAGAACACCAGGATTTTTCCAAATCCATCCATAAATGCGGAAATTATGCGTTTTTCTAAATTAGGATACTCAAAATTTCGGACACAAATTTGTTTAATAAGTGCTCTTCCGAGGTGTAAAAAACAATTTGGCCAGAGACTTTAGAATTTGTTATTTTAAAGGATATAGTGGAGTTTGGAAGCATAAGCGTGCTGCTTGGAAACTTTCCTTTAATGCAAAGGTATGTAAAACGATCGATTTTTTATACAAAATTTTAGTCCAAATTTTAGACATAACTTGTAAAAAACTGGCCCAAAGTCGAAAAGTCTTGGTGTTTTAAATTGCTCTAGGCAGCCCCTTTCGAATGGCATACAGGTTTCCAATATTCTAGACATTCAGTTTTATGGCCATAAAAAATTGTGATGTAACCCCTTACCAAAAAAATGGCAAAAAATTGCAATTTTCCAACTTTTCCAAATTTTAATGCAGAATAATAGCGATTCATAATACGAGCGTAGAACACCAGGATTTTTCCAAATCCATCCATAAATGCGGAAATTATGCGTTTTTCTAAATTAGGATACTCAAAATTTCGGACACAAATTTGTTTAATAAGTGCTCTTCCGAGGTGTAAAAAACAATTTGGCCAGAGACTTTAGAATTTGTTATTTTAAAGGATATAGTGGAGTTTGGAAGCATAAGCGTGCTGCTTGGAAACTTTCCTTTAATGCAAAGGTATGTAAAACGATCGATTTTTTATACAAAATTTTAGTCCAAATTTTAGACACACCTTGTAAAAAACTGGCCCAAAGTCGAAAAGTCTTGGTGTTTTAAATTGCTCTAGGCAGCCCCTTTCGAATGGCATACAGGTTTCCAATATTCTAGACATTCGGTTTTATGGCCATAAAAAATTGTGATGTAACCCCTTACCAAAAAATGGCAAAAAATTGCAATTTTCCAACTTTTCCAAATTTTAATGCAGAATAATAGCGATTCATAATACGAGCGTAGAACACCAGGATTTTTCCAAATCCATCCATAAATGCGGAAATTATGCGTTTTTCTAAATTAGGATACTCAAAATTTCGGACACAAATTTGTTTAATAAGTGCTCTTCCGAGGTGTAAAAAACAATTTGGCCAGAGACTTTAGAATTTGTTATTTTAAAGGATATAGTGGAGTTTGGAAGCATAAGCGTGCTGTTTGGAAACTTTCCTTTAATGCAAAGGTATGTAAAACGATCGATTTTTTATACAAAATTTTAGTCCAAATTTTAGACACACCTTGTAAAAAACTGGCCCAAAGTCGAAAAGTCTTGGTGTTTTAAATTGCTCTAGGCAGCCCCTTTCGAATGGCATACAGGTTTCCAATATTCTAGACATTCAGTTTTATGGCCATAAAAAATTGTGATGTAACCCCTTACCAAAAAAATGGCAAAAAATTGCAATTTTCCAACTTTTCCAAATTTTAATGCAGAATAATAGCGATTCATAATACGAGCGTAGAACACCAGGATTTTTCCAAATCCATCCATAAATGCGGAAATTATGCGTTTTTCTAAATTAGGATACTCAAAATTTCGGACACAAATTTGTTTAATAAGTGCTCTTCCGAGGTGTAAAAAACAATTTGGCCAGAGACTTTAGAATTTGTTATTTTAAAGGATATAGTGGAGTTTGGAAGCATAAGCGTGCTGCTTGGAAACTTTCCTTTAATGCAAAGGTATGTAAAACGATCGATTTTTTATACACAATTTTAGTCTAAATTTTAGACATAACTTGTAAAATACTGGCCCAAAGCCGAAAAGTCTTGGTGTTTCAAATTGCTCTAGGCAGCCCCTTTCGAATGGCATACAGGTTTCCAATATTCTAGACTTTCGGTTTTATGGCCATAAAAATTTTGTGATTTACCCCCTTACCAAAAAAATGGCAAAAAAGTGCAATTTTCCAACTTTTCCAAATTTGAATGCAGAATAATAGTAATTCATAATACGAGTGTAGAACACCAGGATTTTTCCAAATCTATCCATAAATGCGGAAATTATGCGGCAAAAAAAAAAAATGGCGAAGTTAAAATTTATGCATTGTTTAAATTAAAATACTGTTCATATTGTACACATAAAAATCAGTTTTAATTTTATTTTATTGCATTTTTTTGCAGTTTTTTGTATTTTAAACAATTGACACAACACACAATAAAGGCGTTCAATTAGTGCATTGATTTATATGTACTCGAAAAATGTATCTTATGTATATATGCTCGGCGTAACAATTGTACTTAATGAATTGCATACAAATATTAAATAAATTTAATTATCGAGTGCAGAAATTAAGCAACAACACTATAAATAATAAAAAATGTGCAACTTTAATGTGCTTAATGAACATGGCTTCAATAATAAGGACAACAACGACGACGATAACGATAACAAAAATATTTACAACGCTGTATGTAGCTGGTTGACATCGGGTCAGATCTATTTGTAAGTATTTGGTCCCCTTCAACCAGCTGTAGCAGTGGTTGATGACAACAAGAGTGATAAGAACTGCTAAATTGCAAATTGAAAAGTGAAGTGTGAACAGTTTTATTATTCACTATACAATAAAAAATTAATCAAGCTGTGACGTATTTATGGAACGAAAAAAGACGGAAATTTATTGTCTTTGGTAAGCTTTAAAGTCTTTTAATAAAACTGCGCAAATTCAGAAAACTTGCTTAAATTTAAATTATGTCAACAGAAAATCCGTTAACAGCATAGGGAGGATACTACCGAAGCAGAAATTGGACCAAAAGGTTTTTCACAATTGATATAATTCCTCATAAAAAGAACAAACTTCTTTCTACTACAAAGTCCTTTTTCCTTTTTTATGTAATGTGCTAAAAATGTGATTAATATCTAAGCAAGATGGTCGAGAAGCCCTTCTTCATATGAAGGTGTGGATTAGAGTGGCCATTTTTGCAACATTTTACGATTTTTATAATCCCAACGCCTAAAAATTGTCCTTTTTACCTGCATATTGCGCTTGTAAAATTAAAAAGGGATCCGGAAGTATTTGATGGACACGGAAAGAAACTTTTTGGTTGCTGGGGTTGTTGATATCGCTGGTTTAAAAATCTACCATACCAGCGTCGAGCATCCTAGCGTGGATCATGGATTTGGCTTAAATATTCGGAATGAATAAATAAATATCAAAGCTCGTTAGAAAGTCAGCGCACTTTTGCAACTTTTGTGGGGATCCGGAAATCACCCATTAATTAAAAAGTTGAAGAAACAGTGAATACGTGCAATATAGGGTGGGCCATCTGATGTTATTTTGTATATAATAACTTCAAACTTCTCATTTATGTATAAAAAATTAAATCAGCCAAATGGCTGGATCCCACTGAATCCTTCTTTTACACTTACTAGTAACCTTAAAATATATTTTTCATGAATTTTGTTCAAGTTAATTAAATATGCAAGCTTTTGTAACTAATGTAAAATGTTCCAAACCACATTTGTAAGATTAATGCTTAAAATTTATTATTCGGTCGAGGCTCCAATTTTTTATTTTCTAGGTGACGCATATCTGAATATTCGACGTAATCGCTGTTCCCCAGAGTTACATAATAAATAAAGGTTAAAACTATAGTACCCAAGACGACACATATAAGCCTTATAAATAAAACAATCTTAAATACTTTGTTTCAATTGAAATGCATCCTCGTTGCAGTCCACAATTTATTGCACCTAAGGAGCTTGCAAAGAGATCTATAGCTCTTTTGGCAGCTCTTGTACTTTTCAGATACTTCCTGCCTCTCTTTCCAGGAAGAGGAAAACAAATGTGAGCTAGTGTAATTTGTCAAGCCTTTTGTGCAATATACACTAAAGATATTATGTTAACTTAATATCAAGAATTTAAAATACGGTTCTGTTTCGAAAGCCTGAAGGACTTTCAATCCATAATCCAAAAAATTTCTAAAAATTATCAAGCATTTAATTTTATTTATTTTTATATTTATTCCTTGATTCTTAAAATTAATAAATAAATTTCACAATTAAGTAAAAAAAATAATAAATAATAACATATTTTTTCGTAGATTTATAAGCTCGTGACCTTGAGGGTTTTGCATATTATTAAGCAAGGCACAATTTTTTTAATCTTATCATTGGTTTTTTACCGAGTTTTACGTTTTGGTTCAAAAACTAAATTGGCTTGGAAAATATAGAGTTTAAGGTAAAAAAGTGGCGAAGCAACATTGCTAAATAATATTTTTTTATTTTGTGAAATTCTAAAAGTACAAATATTTTAATGATTTTCAGTTTTCTTATTTTGATATCATTAATCCACGCTGTTGCGCTCGAGATATCCAGACGGGTCGCGACGGGATGTGCTCAAAAAATATTAATATGGAGAAAATGTATATATGAGAGTGGAACTGACAAAAGAATCTAGAATGCAACAAAAAAAGGAGCTGAGTGTGGATTAATTTGAAATTGGAATTTCCCTTCCTAAGATCAGCAATATATTGAATTCTACCATTGTTTTATGCTTAGCCTTTTGTTTCGGATCCAAATCACTAAAGTGGTCTAATTCAGATAAGCAGCTGTATTCAAACTTCTTTGAGTAACTCCGAATTCGGCTGGATTCATAACTTTTACAAGATCTTTTATTTTTATTTTCAAAACAGCTTTTTGTTTTTAATTATAAAATCTAACTTTAACAAATTTTTAGATCTACAAACTAAATTTATCAAATAATAAAAATAAACAAGCTAAAATTGTAAGTAACAATATTTTATTATAACTTTCATAACTATTTTTATTATTGTTTTAATATTAAAAAAAAAAACAATTCGGTTAAGCTCACTTAATTAATTATATAATACATATAAATAATCATAAATTGTAAGATACAATATTTTATTATAATTTTTATAATTATTTTTATTGTTGAAATATTGTGAAAATAAGGACAATTGTTAAACTAACTAAATTTATAAAATAATAAATTCAAACAAGCTATAATTTTAGTTACAATATTTTATTATAATTATCATTTTTATTATTGTTGAAATATTATCGAAATAAAGCAAATTGTTAAACAAACTAAATTTTTCATATATGTAGTAAAAATAAACAAGCTAAAATTGTAAAAAACAATATTTTATTACAATTTTTATAATTATTGTATTATTATTATTGTTAAAATATTAACTGTTTAACTTACTAAACCAACTTCAAACAATAAACACAAACAAGCTAAAATTGCAAGTTACAATATTTTATTATTATTTTTATAATTATTATTGTTGATATATTATTAAACAAAAAACCAAATTGTTAAACTTACTAAATTTATCAAATAATCAAAAGAAACAAGCTAAAATTATAAAAACAATAAATATTTCATTACAATTTTTATAATTAGCATTATTATATTTGAAATAAAAATGAAGTGAATTTATTTAAACAAGTGAAGCTTTTTATTTATAGAAAAGGATATTTTTTTCAGATGCGCTGGGCTCTAAAAATATACGAAATACTCTGGGTCGACGAATTTATTAAAACAACATTTTGTTCTTGCAAACCAAAAACCGTTACTCAATTTAAAAATTTAAATTTTGTGAGCATTTGGCAAAAAAAAAAATCAATGAAATTTCGCAAAATTTTGACTCAGCGGATTTCAGCTACCAGGCGAACAGAAATCATAAGTAAGCGGCTGCAGAATAAAAATTTTTTTAAAAGTGTCACTAAAAGTATGCCATACTTTTTTTGCAAAAAATTATTGTTTGACAAAATTATGTAGCATACTTTTAGTTACCAATTTAAAGTTGCTTTCTGCATTTTCTGCATTTCTGTTCGCCTGGTAGTTCAGCTGGCTTCGAGACCATTTTGTATGGAAAAATTTATAAAAATAAAGTTTTATTTTTTAATTTTTTTCAGTGATTGGCAAATATACATGCGCATTTTTTTGCGTTTGTATTGAACATTCTGTGTCGCTGTGATGCTTTAGTTTAGAATGTTATTTACGTGGTCTACATTTTTTTTCAATTCTTCAAAATCTAAATTTTTATTGGATTTTTTTTATACTGCTGTATCAAGGTCTGCCAAATTTCAAGGTCATTCGATTTAGCAATCTTTCAGATCCTGCAATTTCCCCAACCCATTTGAAAAATTTGAAATATAAAAGAAAAGATTTAGTTTTGGTTTTAAATTTTTATTTATTCAAATAAAATTAAATAGCTATTACAATTCTTTTAATTTTACATCTTAGTTTCTATATATATATAACTAAAGTTTACATGTTTAAGCAATTTTTTTTTATTTAAATATATACAAATTATTAAACTAACTAAATTTATCAAATAACAAAAATAAACAAGCTAATTTTGTAAGTTACTATATTTTATTATAATTTTATAATTATTATTATTGTTATTGATATTATTTTTATAAAATTATTATATTATTTATTATATTATAATTATAAAAATAACACACATTGTTAAATTAACTAACAGGCTAAAATTGTAAGTTGCATTATTTTTTTTTTATAAATGTTATTATTATTATTTTTAAAATAAAAATAAACTGAAATAACTTAAAAAGCATGTTTTTTTATTGACGTGACAACGTCTTAAATTAGGTTTGTATGGGAGGCACCATTGAAAAAGTCTAACGATAACCGTAACGATAAGTCTAGCGATAAATAATCGTAACGATAAGTGGCATAAGTTGGCAGCACCAAACTGGCACTGCTCAAAGCGGTGGCTATTTTTAGTTTTGAGTGAGCGCAACTGAATAACTATTTTATTTTTGGTTTGCGCTCTGCTCTTATCTATAACGAACCAGCGACTTTTTGTGAATCGCAGCAACAAGCAACGCACAGCGTCAGCCGCACCGCTTAGCGCTCAGCACCAAACCGACACTGCTCACAGCGGTGGCTATTTTTAGGTTTGAGTGAGCGCAACTGATTAACCCCAGCGGCGCATAGCCTCTGCGGTCTGCCGAAATACTGCATTACCTCGTAAAACGTAATTGATTACAAGCGCTGCGTTTCGTTTGAGGGATTGTAAGCGGAGGCAAATAGAAAAGCAGTGATCTGCCAAAAATCTGCATTACAACTGCGGAAAAAGTAATGCACAAATAGAAACTCGCACTGCGCTACCTTAGCAACACAAAATTTTGTTATTTTGTTTGCATGCTAACAAGCATAGTTCGGCCTTTCTTCTGTCAAACCATTCGTTTATACCTTTTTATTTATTATCTACTGCCGAGAAAATTTTATTTTATTAAGAGATACGAAAACGTAAAGTCTGACAACTCGTTTCATAATTTTATGAAATATACGTATAATCTTGATTGCGTATCAAACGTTTCTAAGTCAACTACGTTAAAAGAAACAACCATCGACTTGACTTTCGCAAGACACATTACAGCAGAAACACTTCCTTTCATTTCCTATTTCTCCTATCATCGTCCTATCCTCAACAAAATCACTCAAATAGGAATTATTATTGTGCAATTTAATAATATTCATATCAATAAATATTCTACCGAGAAAAAGACGTTGTCACGTAAAATCTTCGCCCGTAAAACCGACTTTACAGGCAACAGTTTTTTTTAAAAAGGATATTTTGTTTCAGTTACTGGGCTCTAAAAATACATCAAATATTATATTTTTCATAAAGCATCTTCATATATTCTTTCCATATGGAAGAAACATTTTGTTGTCTAAACCCTGTTGAACAACCTAAAACCGTTACTTAAATTCAAATTTCGAAATTCACTGAGGAGCATTTGACAAAAAAAAAATAAAATTTGCAACCGATTTTGTCCAAATTTTGACTCTGAACTAATTTCAGCTACCAGACTAACATAAATCATAAGCAAGCGGCTGCAGAATAAAAATTTTTCTAAAAGTGTCACTAAAAGTATGCCACACTTTTTTAACAAAAAATTTTAAAACGGAAAAATTTTAAAATGTAAAAATTTTGTAGCATACTTTTAGTTGCTAAAATAAGTTACCTACTGATTTTTGGCCATTTCTGTTCGCCTGGTAGTTCAGCTGGCTTCGGTACCATTTTGTATGGAAAAATTTATTAAAAAAAAATTTTTTTTGTACTTTTTAGTTTTTTTCAGTGATTGGCAAATATACATATACATTTTTTTGGCATTTGTATTAAACATTCTGTGACTCTTGTACGCTCAATCGACAGGTCCGTGCCGACTGGATTAAAGTTGCCAAGTTTATTTATGCCTTTTTTTAATTTAAATAATGTCTAGAAATTTATAACTTTTTTTTAATCCAAAAGTTCTTCTCGGCTATTACTCTTTTAAAGGAAAAAAGATAAAAAGTGCATGTTTTATTTATTATTAAAGTAGAAAAGTTTATTTAACCAAAAATTAGATACAAAATGCTAAATTAAAATGGTGCATAAATATAATAGTAAACTTATAATAAATTAAGTACTAAATACAAAAATATTGTTTTTATTTTATAATTTAGGAATATTATAATATTTATTAGAAACTTAAGCAATAGTTTTATACAAAAATAAACCAAAAAAATAGGGTGAACGCTAGTTCTGCCGCCTTCTTTATAGCAAGTAACTCCGCATGGAAGTTGCTACAGTGGTTCGGTAACTTGAAAGATACGTCAATAGGTGGGTCTATACAGTATACCGTGGCCTCAACGCCGGATTCCATTTTGGATCCGAATTTGAAAATTTGTATGGCCCGTTGGTCCATACCGATTTTCCAGTCAACAGGTCCCATTAGAGTGACTGTTTTGGAGAAGTTACTTTTTGGGGTCATATGGTCAGTGCTATTGTATGTGACCCCTATAACTTTGATGTTCCCGAAGTTCCCTGCTACACAGAGACATTGTGCGGTTTTCTGCGCAAGTATTTTGGCTTGAATGTCTAGGGAGTGGACTCCAGTTATTGCTTCTGGGGCCTTGGTTGAAGTAGACCTTAAAGTCCTCGTTATGCATATCAGTGCACGTCGTTGAGTCTTTTACATTATTTGTAGGTATGGGGACTTCTCGGTGGGTGTCCACCATACTAGATCTCCGTAGAGTAGCACTGGCCGTACGACTAAGATGAATATCCAGTGCATTAGCCTAGGTGACAGACCCCACGCGCTACTCAGCATCTTCTGCAGTACATTTATTTTAAATAATATATTTTTATAATAAATTGTACTTAAAATTAAATTAAAAATTTTAAAAACCCCGAACTTAAATAATTTTCATTCAAAAAGTAAAAAATAATAAAAGAAACTTAATGTTAAAGTACCTAAGAATCTATTAATAATTCTAAAAAATAATACGTCGCGTTGGAGGACACGCGAGGGCAGACGTCGTTGACGGTCGTATCTTACATGCAAATTTTTTGAAGTAATTCTATGAAAGTTTTTGAAGTATTTTCTTAATTTTGTTTTTAAGTTCATCTTTGTTGCTTAATTAGACTATTTGTATTTAAATTGTTAGTTTAGGAGCGGTCCCCCAACGCGACGTATTTTTTTAGAATATCTTTTATTATTTTGTACTTTTTAAAGGGAAATCACTTAGGTTCTTGTGTCGGCGGTTTTTTAAATTTTTAATTTAATTTTTTATTTCATACTTTTTATAGGTAGGTTAGGTTAAGTTATACTTTAGTATATTATAATATACTTATTTGAGACCCCATCCGAGTATATTTGCAGACATTCGGTTATTCTCCCACTTTCACTCCCCACAACTTTTAAACGGCTCAACCGATTTTCATCAAACATATCTAGAAACACTCGCACATAAGTCACCTTTAATATGATGATGCCATAGACAGACAGACAGACACGTCAAACTTATAACACCCCTCTTTTTGCGTCGGGGGTTAATAACAATCAAAAAGGTTTTTAAAAAAAAGTTGTCTGAACTTAACAGATGACAGAGGCATCCCTTATGGATTTTAAGCACCCGAATCCCACGTCCAAGTCGTTGGGTTCTGTCGGATCGGGTTACAGCGTCTTATTCTGCTCTGTGGAAAATCGTCCCTAATGAAATCTTAAGTACTCAAGTGACGGTTGCCTTGATACAGCACCTTTCTCTTTCTTTCGTAAGATTTTAAATGTTCCTAAGCGCTGTACTTAATTGAATCAAAATCGGTTGACTATATCATATAGGTCCCATTGGAGGAATCGGTCCAAAAAAACGTTTTTTATACAAAATTCGTTGTGTTTCGTTTGTTTGTAAATATATTTGAACTAAATTCGGCATTCAGATATTTTTTAAGGTATTAAAGCAATATAGCTCCCATAGGAACGAACGGTCAAAAAAAAATTTGTTGCTTAAAAATTCTTCTGTTTTTGGTTTTTTGTGAAGGAACCGGATTTATTTGCAAGCTAATGGTACAGGTTATCCCAAGACGTCCGCGTCCGACTTTACGTACGCCATACTTAAGTAAAGTCGTATATCTAATTTTGATTTAATTCCTACTCAATTGATATATTGAATTTTTTTTATATTATAAAAAAGTTTGTAAATCATGTAATTAAACTAGTTCCCTAATTACCAATCTTGGCAGCTTGACCTAGTTATTCATATTAAAAAATAAAGTCCAATTATAATCTAAGGGTTCTACTAACTGAAAAACGTTTGAACTTATTTATATGAATCTCATTGGAAGCTGCCCTCAAACTACTTCGGTTAACTCCGAATCCGGCCGGACGGACGTGCACAACTTTTACAAAAGAATTTTTTAAATTTTAAAAAAGAAGATATGCAGCTTAATGGTGACCCATATGCCATCATTTTATATAGCTTAAGAAGATGCCCAAGCTTTCATATCAAACTTGGAGATAGTTCCTATTGAAGCAACGAATCCCAGCTCGGCACCCAACTGGTCTTTACTGGAATTAGCAAATTATCGTCAATGCCGTCAAAAAAATTTTACTTTAATACTTTTGCATTTTCCAACACTCATAAACACAATTTGATTTCAATATTTCACACCATGAAGCATTTAATACTTGGTTTTGATATAACCTAAGCGCTATTAGTAAAAAAAACAATAACGAGTACTGTACAATTAAATAATAAACTTAAATAGAACTAATATCATATAGAACTATTTAGTCCAGGTAGAACTGATCTACGGGCACATTCTTAAGCAGCTGATTGGCCAGCTTGCCAAATTCACTAGCCAATTTCTTTTGCAGCTGAGGTCTCATGGCATCCAGCACTACTTGGGAGTTATCACGCAGGAACAGATTTGTGGCCTCCACTGTAAGACACAAAAATGAGTAAATTGCGTTTTTAGCTAAGTTTTTTAAAAGTTTACTTACGCAATATACGATTGTTATTGAAGGCACGCGAGATGCTCATTTGATTCTTCTTGACATCCAGCACTAGACCCAACGAGTCCACGTGCAAGTATTTGTTGTTTTTGGTCGAGACCTTGCCGGTCAGATCGGCGGTAACACCTTCGAATTCGGCATGGAACTCACCACCACCCGAAGCTGGAATAATCAAAAGCACACCCGAACTGGTGTATTTGGCTTCGATCTTCAATTTGGGCATGAAAATTTTAGCCTCAAAAGGTTGGCCATTCTCGCTCAGTTTCATCGACTTGACCTGAAAGTTGCTGGCTCCAAAAGCCTCCATATTCTTCAATGTAATTTTGTAACCCTGTGGACCATCGGTTAGCTGCAAAGATAGTGAGTCCATCTTGAAAGGCTCCACAGAGGGCAGCTGCAAAGAGAAACCGCAAAAATGTTTACACAAAAGTTTCAAAATTTCAATTTCCGCACAATTTTCTTTGCAACATTTTGTTGCATTCAGATATTATGTAATGCCATCTAAACGCTAAAATGTTAGCCCAGTGACTTAGTCAGACTTGGAGGCTGCCAACTATGACTGTCATTTTGAAGTTGCAGCTACACAAGCTTTAGTTTACTTTTTCAAAAGGGTATCTACACTTGTATATGAAGTTTGTAGTGCCAAGAAGCCAAGGCTGTTTGTGCAGAATTTTAGCCACAAGACTGTTCACACGATGTTGGTCTGGCAATTTTGCTACTCTAATCAAGTTTGTGAACACCCCCAAAAGAACAACAATTATATGCTCAATTTTTATCATCATTTAAAAACTTTTAAGATTTTCCAACCATGAAAGGGCATCTAAAATTTGTTGCACTAAGGCAAAGCTTTCTTTCTGGTTTTTGTATCACCTTACGCAACTGGTTCCACAAGTTTGGCAAATGCTCATGAAAAAAAAGTCTGGCAAATATTTGTACCTGACTTTTAACCAGGAAAAACCGCCACCCACTTTAAGGTCAGCAAGTGCCAAGTGTTAAGGCAAATATGTGCGTTTACACAACACTCACCTGTATTTCAGGTATTCCGCTGGCCAGATAGGGCCTCAGATGTTCCAATGAGCCCATAAAACATTCCAGCAGCTTGGGATCATCGCGACGACATGGCTTGATATAGGCAGCTAAAAATTTATAAATATACAAAATGGTTTCATATACTCGTAAACAAACAATGAACGTACATAAAATAAACATAAGATTAACAAGAGTTCAGCCCAAAAAGAAATAAAATAAAATAAAAACTTGAAACTGGAAATCACAAAGCCAAGCTCAATTACCGTAAAGTTCAATGACTTCAAGTCTATTGCTACTGACTGACTTTAATCCCAAAGATGCACGACGACTTTCAGCATTGACCTTGCCGCCGGCACAAGGTCAGCCATTACAAGTGCAGCAGCCAACTGTCCATAACCGAGTTGGAAACCTAGAACGCAACGGACAACCTCCAGCCAAGCTGCCTCGAGCGGCTTTATTGGAACTTTTATATTTCAACGCATTCTGCGGCATGACTAACATTTCAAATTTAAGCCGTATTGTTATATTTAAGCCATAACGTTTTCATTAGCACTAACATAATAAATAAATAAAAAATAAAATCATTAATGTCGAAGTCGAATCGCTTGCACTTTAACAAAAGCAACAAAATAAACACAAAAAATTTCAAGTTGAAGGCTGCCAATGCGATCAACAAAAAAAGTGTTTGAAAACGTTTTCATATTAAATATGTATTTGGTTTAAAATCTGCATTTTAAATGAGTGTTATTATGCACACCGATATTTATTATGAATTATTTTTTTTATAAATTTATGATTTTGCGGAAGAGCTGGCAGCTCAGCTGTTTATTTTTTAATGCGTTTTGCAAAAAAATTAAATGTGTGTCGATATCGCACCGTCAATTAACACTGAACTTGTGTGAACAAAATTTGCATTGAGTTAAGAATATAATTAACACTTCGATTCGAGTAATTTCCTAACGATGTCTAGCATTGGCTCGGACTGAATGCAGTTGCAGAACTTGGAAAAGTCCATTTAAAAAATGTTTAAGAGGTAAAATATAATTAAATTGTTATAAATTTAGCTTAGGTTATGTATAGGTTGACCCCTGGGGTAGTCACACATAGATTCGATAGATTAGTGGTACCGGAAGATCACATATTGCACCTTAGAAATGATTTTAACGATTATTATTTTTTCGACAATTTGGCTCTCAATTTGGACTTTTAGTTGTTTAGAATTATCTAAATTAAAATAAACTGAGGTAGTTCCTATTACCAGAAATAAATTTCCATTCTTTAAGCGTATGGGTGAAAAGTCTATATATTTTTTTTTATAAAGAAACAGCTGTGGACTTGAAAGAAATATGGACAGAACTATAAACAACTTAGGGTATGTGTAAAAATTTGCATCTTTCTAAAAAATTATCGTAAAAATTACTATAAATTGGGGTCACTGTGCAGTTTAGTAACCCTTAAATGTTCAACTTTGAGCCATTATCGACAAAAAACTTAGCTAACACCCCATATTTAGCTAATGACTAAATTTAACATTTACTTTGTTAGTGTTGCTGCAGAATTGAATATAAGATAAAACCAAAACTGATTAATTTTTAAGTGAAAAACTCAAAAAATATATATGAATTATTATTAGAATGTTATATTAAATATAAAAAATAAGTACAATACATTACAATTTGCACCAAAACTAAACAAAAAATATTATATAACACGATCTTCAGATATTTTAATATTTTAAATAAACTACATTTTTACCAAAAGATTCAAAAAAATAAAAGGAAAAAAAAATTGGAGGACCTAAACAAATTTATAATACGAGGGTGGATTGATAAGTTTCCGGCCTGACCAAGAGATGGCGCTACTAGGCCTACCTTGAGGTGGCGTTTTATAGTACCATCCTTAGCTTGTAGCTATAGTTTCAGCCCGATCGCCATGTTAGTTTAGATTTGAGAGCACACTGAACAAGACGCCTCTGTGTTTTTCTTGAAAATTCGAAATTCGAAAAAACATTTCTACCGCCAATTTGACGTTGTATAAGCGTTATCCAAGCGAATTTTTGCGTCGATTCATAATCGTTGACGAAACTTGGGTCCAACACTACACTCCTGAAACCAAAGAAAAGTCTAAACAGTGGATTGGACCAGGGGTACCAACTCCAAAGAAGGCAAAAACTATTTTTTCAGCGAACAAGGTTATGGCTACGGTTTTTTGGGATGCAAGAGGTATTATATACATTGATTACCTTGAAAAGGGTAAAACTATCACTGGTCAATACTACGCAGACTTATTGCAACGTTTGAGCCACGAGGTGAAAATTAAACGACCTCATCTGGCGAAGAAAAGAATCTTGTTTCATCACGATAACGCACCAGCGCACAAGTCAATCGTTGCGATGGCTAAAATCAACGATCTGAAGTTTGAATTGATGCCGCACCCTCCCTACTCTCCAGACCTAGTCCCGAGTGACTATTATCTGTTTCCTAACCTCAAAAAATGGCTTGGCGGTAAGAGATTTGCGTACAATGAAGAAGTAATCGAAGCTGTAAATGGGTATTTTGAGGAGCTTGACGAATCAGTCTATAGAGACGGCATTACTAGACTAGAACACCGCTATGAGAAATGTATCAGCCTTGGAGGAGATTATGTTGATAAATAAAACAAAAAAAATCTTAAAAACGTTATATAAGGCTATATATAGTTCGGATCATAAAGCGATCGTAGGTAGTGGTGGAGGTTGGCGGGCGCAGCGAGTGGTAATTCAAAATAAAAATCAGGAGGAAAAATTGCAACTTAGTTGGTGTAGAGAAAAAGTGGAAAAGGTAATATGTAGTAAATCTTTATAAGGTCTATATTATCTTAATGCCAAAGGGTTTTGAACCTAGAATTCAAGTATGTACACTGATATACTTATGAAGCTTATAAAGCTTAGAATACTTTTTAGTTTTTATTCATAAGTTCACATATATAGTATAAACAAAGCGAAGTCAACAGGCAGGTAAAAAAGTGAGATTCACCCAAATATCTCTAGGTGCACTCTAGATTTGAAAAGAAATGCATTAATTTATCTTAAAGAAATTTTTACAAAATTAAAAAAAAAAAAAAAACAAAAAACAGAAGACCTAAGAGCTTCAGTATTTATAATAAGTCACTTTTTATTCATATCACTAACACCACAAAGTGTAAGTAAGAAGGTATAATGGGTGATTTCTCATGGGCGGTCAGCTATATAGTTTGTTCGAAAGTTTAAAAAATATCAGAATATTTTACAAAATTTTGTAACAATGCATGGGTTTTCTTTAATTAATAATCATCTTATCACAAAAATCTTGATATACGTTTATAAAATTTTAAATTCATGTGCTAGGTGGTGGCCCTGAGCCCTGAGAGCGATAGGTTCCTATTTTGCAGTTGACTTAACTAATTGGCAATAATATAATTAAACAGAAGCTAGTTTTTTAGTTAAGCTCATATTTTAAAACAAATGCTAAAGTGCTTTGATTAGAAGTTTTATTAAAACGTATATTTGACTTTTATTAAATGTTTTTTCCTTTCAAAAGAGGACATTTCCATTTAAAAAGAATCTTAATAATTAATTAGGCTCTTAGCCACCAATTCACCAATTAATGAACATAAGCTTATCTTTCCGCTTACGCGTTTGATAAGATCTTTCGTTTCAGTGCTCAAACA
The DNA here is from genome assembly GCA_037043745.1 of Chymomyza amoena. Taxonomy (NCBI): domain Eukaryota; kingdom Metazoa; phylum Arthropoda; class Insecta; order Diptera; family Drosophilidae; genus Chymomyza; species Chymomyza amoena. The sequence continues at coordinate 27,557 of JBAMAX010003837.1, forward strand.
TATAATGAAAAATTATCTTTTAGTAGTTCTTGTGCCATAAACTTAATAACTAAATTGAAAAATTGGTAACCCTGAAAAATATGCCACAATTAGTCAACATTTTATAAAGCAGCTTAATTACATTCAAGTTTAAGTTTGTTTGCTAAAAGGACTTTCGCTTTTTTTCTTAAAATAGTCTCATTTTGGTTTATATACTTAAATTGTTCTTGAGTTTAAAACTTACGCGCTGCGGCCTGAGTAATCAAAGCCATTTGTATGATGACAACAATATACACGATTTTAAACATTTTGTTGTTAATTTTATATTTTACTTCGAAAAAACTATTTTATTACAGCTAAGCAATTTGAATATTTGACACTATAACACCAATAAATATGAAACTGTAAACACAAAGTCTGCTTCCGCTCAAAAACCGCGATCTCTAGTCAAAAAACTCGGCGCCGTTGCACGTCAGTTGACACGAAGCTGAGAACGAAAACTGCAAACAAGTCGCTAAACGAAGCAGATTTTAAAGCACAACTCGAAGTAAACCGCAGCACAAATTATTGGAGTCGTAATAGAGCCGAAAGCATCTACGAAGATGTTAATGACGACGACGAAGACGAAGACGAGAAACTTTAAACCCCTCTTGCAGCTCGTCGACAGACAGACTTAATGACTAACTATCGGGTTGCTTGGGTCCATCGTCGCCTGTCTTAATGTTTAGATTTAAAGTTTGAGGCAGTTGGGCAAAGTATCTTTTGGATTCCCAAATTTATTTATTTATTGTACTGCAAATTGCTTTTGTTGTACCGCCAAATAAAAACAGCAATTAAGCATTTTGCGCAATAACTGGTAAAGTATTTTAGAACTGTTATTTAAACAAAAAAGAACAAATAAAAATACTTAAATTTAAATGCAAAATGAATTGCAAAATTCTTAAGCTGCACTTAGAACAATACTTGAATTCCAGTTCCATTAAAATGCATAATTTAAAAATACTCAAATAAATAAAGAATAAGTGGAACTTGGTTAAAAGATATTTATTTACAAGACTGGCATGAAAAGGCAAGAATGCCTGAGTAACGACGCAACGTGAGCAAATCTAAGGCACGAAGGCAAGAATGCCCGACTACTGAGCATGAAAAGTAACTAAAATACACCTATACCTCGCTATACGGCCGCTCTTTATACGGCATTTCGCTATAACGGCCCTCTTCAATTAAGGCATGTTTTCGATTTACGGCCCAAAAATTTTTCGCTATAACGGCCACAAAATTTTTTTTATTTTTTGCGATTGTATTGAACATTTTCTGCCGCTGTGCCGTATTTTGACGCTAATATCGCAACACAACAAACACGAAGCTGCTTGTGCATGTCTTCGGCTGATAAAAAGAGATGCTGAAAATCAATCACGCTAGAAACTAACTAGAAGTATTATATATAAGTATACATATAAGTATAGAAGCTGGAGAGAAAATTGTTGATATTTCCAAGGCAATGGGACTTGCGAAATCTACCATTCAAGCTATTCGCGATAAAAAAAAAGACATTAAAACATATTTGCAATCTGCTGCAGCTTCAAATGTCTCGAGATTAACATGGAAGAGGTATTGAACTATCAATCAATATAGAGGACAATAATTAACGTAGAATGCCAAAGCCGTCAAATAACCAGGAAAAAACTTTAAGTATTTTCGAAAATCAAAAGAATGGAGGTATCGATGAATCTGCTGAAGATGTCACATTCCAATCAAGCCGAGGATGGTTTGAAAAATTTTAAAATAGATGAAGTCTAAGGAATACTCTAACATTTTATAGAGAATTATTGAAAGAGGTGGTTATAAATCTAAACAAGTGTTTAAGTAGACGAAGCTGGGCTTTATTGGAAACGAATGCCTGATCGCATGTACATTTTAAAAACCGAAAAATCTGCGCCTGGCTATAAGGTGTCTATTTGGTGCGAATGTTGCGGGTGATTTTAAGCTAAACCACTTTTGATATATTTACCCGAAAATCCAAGGACTAAATAAAAATCAATTACCCGTAATATGGAAATCCAATAAGAAAGCTTGGATAACTAAAGCTACTTTTGAGGATTGGTTCAAAAATCACTTTTGTACAGAAGTGAAAAAATATTTGCGGGACAATAACTTTAGCAATAAGGCATTCCTAATTTTACATAATGCACCAGGGCATCCTACTAATTTATCCGAACTATCTGAAGATGTCATGATTGAGTACCTTCCAAAAATACAACAGCTCTGATCCAACCAATGGATCAGGGAGCAATATCCACTTTTAAGGCATTTACCTACGCCGAACTTTCCGAGAACTTATAAGGGAAACCGATGGAAAATCTTCAATTAAAGCATTTTGGAAAAACTATAACATCAAGAATGCTGTCAACAGCATCGATGAATCATGGAAAGAATTAACATTTACAACAATGAACCATGTTTGAAAAAAGAATGGCCAGAATGTGTAAAAAGTTTTTATGCCGAAGTTAATTTCCTTCCTGAAATTAGGAAAAACATTTTGGATCTAGAACATGATCTCGTCTTTGAAGGTTTGAACGAACGTGATATGATTCATCTACTTGAAGCTGATAAGGAACCCCTTTCATATGAGGAACTCATTCAATTGCAAGTAGAACCGGTATTTGATGAAGAGACAGAGCCTATTGTATCTAAGCAACTCACATCAAAAAATTTGTCGAAGGCTTTCTCGTATTTAGAAGAAGGAATAAACATCTTCCTTGAAAACGACCCTGACGTGGAACGGAGCGCTAAAGATTCTCGAGCAATTAACTCAACCATTACCTGTTACAAATCAATGAAAAACGAAATGGACAAAATGGCAAAACAACGTTGCACAATTTTTTTAAGCCCGGACCATCCTTACTAGCGAAAAATGATGACAGTGATCTGCATGTTACCATTTCTTTATCATCATCTTCGGATTAAAGCCATTAAATCAAAAAAAAATTTTGTATGTATATATAACATACACATATTCTATATAGCATGAAGTTGTTTCATTTTTGTTTATTATTTTGTATTATTATTATATTATGATGCTATTATTATATTATTATTATTGTTGTAATCTGTTATTATTTTATGTACAAATAAGTGTACTTGTTTTTGTTTTTGATTTAAATGAAATAAAAAGATATTTTACATATTTAAAAAATTTGGAACCAATCCCATTGAATTTGTATGAATTTGTATTGGAATAATTCATTCGTTATACGGCTTTTCGCATTACGGCCAAGTTTCGTGGAACGTATCTAGGCCGTATAGCGAGGTCTAGGTGTATTTGCAAAAGAATATTATTTCATTTAGCATCAACTTAGTAAAACTTACCAAAATATTAGTGAGAACATGGAAAAATATACTTGAATTTGCAATAAAACTCATTTAATATATTTTATGAATACACCTTTAAAATCTAAAAAATACAATATTTTTTTTTATTTTTTCGTCAATAAATCGACAGTGTCTAACGTATGTTTTTATATATAAGTACAGGTGAATTATTATGTGATTTTCACCTGTATAAGGTGAACTATTGCTTTCACAACAATGACTATCAAAATCAGTTGGCAAATAAAAATTGTAAAAGTTCTAACTACAACCGCATTTAGAATGAGTTTTTCAATTTTCCTAATTTTCCTGTAAATTTTTCAATGATATTACATAGCCTATGTCCGTCCCAGGAAGCTTCTGAACATTTAAAAAAAAGTCCCATTAAAATCGGACAAAGGGTTTGGCGTCCAACCCCATACAAACATACAGACAAACACTTTTTTTATATATAAGATTTAAATTTATTTTTTATGTTCTTAAAAAAATGTTTGTACCTGCAGGCCAATAAATCATATATTTTTAAAATAATAATAAATAATATATTTTAAAATTTAAATACGTAAGTTTGGCGACCAGTCAATCCAAAACAATATAGTGAAAATTAATAAAAGTGCAATACAGGCCGGGTGCAGAGCCCACTAGTCTTGCAATTTTTAATCTTTTTCAATTAATAGCTACACGTGATTTTTTCTTTAGTAAAAAGTTAAGGTAAAACCCCCATGTAATTGTTTTGTATAATTAATGTTATTAAAAATATCATAAGAAGTAGCTTTTTCTACAGTTATAAAACGATTTTTAGCGTTTTCCTATGGTTTGAATGGTTTCAGCCACTTGGCAGCACTTCGAAATTACAAAATTAAATTCTGCTAGAAAAATAAATTTGTAATAACAATTTAAGAGCTTTAGAAAATACAATACTCTTGACCATAAACCAAGGAAACTTTGACCTGCTATTAGTCGTCAATACAATGAACCTACAATGTCTCCATTCAACCACAAAAGAGCCTTGAGGAAGCACGCTACTTAGTTGCACCTCTAATCATAATCAATCAGCAATCTTTACAATTTCCAGGTCAAAGCCATTGATCTCACGTGCTTGTCAACTACTACTTATTAGTTTAAATTCATAAAATATACTATAATTAATTCAAAAGCAAAAGTTTTCCAGGAATATATGTATGTTATATTGTTTGTAGTCTACCACATAATACTATAGTACAGTATTTTATACACTGTAAACTATGGTTAAGAAGGCATATTAAGTTCGTGTAAAAATATAAATGGGTAAGTGCATTAAATGCCACAATTGATCATGTCCCATGAATTTCTTACGATTTTGCTCCGACCATACATTCAGCAATCTCTTACCTTTCACCGTGTCAAGAAAGTAAAGGAAGATCTTTCAAAACCATAACTCACATACTATACAAGAATCCAAAAAATTACATTCGATGGGTTTCATCCTACGACCTTTCAAATATATCTGCCCCTCACCCTGGGCGGGACTATCGTTGTTTTCTTAATAGCGAACTGAAATTCTTAAAAGTAAATTAATTTTTTCATATCTCGCAAAAACATAAATTTAAAAAAAAACTGACTTACTTTGAATAACTTTTTTCCATTTATCTAATCTGTTTCATTTTTTATTTTAAAGATTGCTTTGTATAATTAATGAATTAGGCCACTGAGACAAGAATTTGGATTGTCCGGCGTTATCATGCGCTAGAGTCCGTAAAATTGGTACAAAGAGAATATAGGCTCACGTTTGGCGGCACTCCCCCGAGCAGATGGACTATAACGAGGCTCGGTAACAATTTTCGCGTGGAATTTTGACAAAAGTTCCCTTAAATGTTGACGATGAAGACATCATAAACTGCATCTGGACGTCTGAGGAGGCACATTTCGATCTAAACGGCAATGTCAATAAATAAAATTGACGAATATGGAGTGATTCTAACTGACAGATACTCCATAAGCCAGGAGTGCATCCACTTCGCGTCATAGTGCGGTGTGCAGTTTCATCGAGGTGCATTGTCGGACCTTAATTTTTCGAGGAGAACGGTTACTGTTTCGGTCACTGCAGACCGATACTTTAAAATGTTGAAGGAGTTTTTTTATCCAGAACTACGCCGAAAAAGAATCGCTTTCAAATCTATGTGGTTTCAACAAGATGGTGCAACTCCTCACACAGCCAGGCCTGCTATGACACAATTCCATCGAAAATTCCTCAATTAGTCTATTTCAAGAAACTCCAAATTCTGTTGGCCCCCAGCTCTCCAGACCTTACTGCTCCTGAGTTTTCTCTTTGGGAATATAGCAAACAGGAAGTTTCCAAAGTAAAACTAAGCCATTCAAACGATAATTGAGGCAATTCCCGCTGCGACGCTTCAGACAGTCATAAATAACTTTTAAGTTCTATTATTTTTAAGACACATTAAAAAACGTAATAAAATTTAATTATCTTTCAAATGAAACAAGAAAAAATAAATTACGTGCATTAAACAAAAAGTTATTTGAGTTTCTTAATGTAGCAATATTTATCAGCTGTCCTGTACATTATTTTTCCCCAGTAGCTCACCATTTTAATAATTGTTTCCAACTAATGATTTAAAGCGTTTTAGATTTGGATCTAGGTTTTTAAATTTGTTTTTAAGTTTGTCTCGTAGATTAGTCGAGGCAACAGAGTATATTATAGTCGGTATGTTTCGAATGAATGCGACCCACTTGTTTTTATTTTAATTGGATAAACCCAATCAACATGGAGCACACGCCACAAATTAAACGAATGCGAAATTGAAATGCATCTTCTATATTTAAAGGTGTCGAAAATCGTCAACTATGCAATACACTGAAATTTATGAATTTTTATTTTTAAAGATACGAAAAAATTTAATAATTAAATTTGATTAGACCTTGAAAAATCAATAAAAAAAAATTATTTTCCAAATAGAAAATTTTATACCAATCATCTGGAAAACTTGCTCTATATATTTAATTTGACGTTAACAAATCAATAAATATATACTGTAAATCGAAAATTTTTCAATGTATACTTTAAGAAACCACTTTACGTATCCTTTGAGCCACAGCAAAATCTGTTTAAAAATCAAACAGTTGGAGTCAGAACAAAAGCTGGTGTGAACATTGGGTACAAATTAATTTTTTTTTGGGAAGAGAGTACGATTATAAATTTTCTGATATGGGCTGCACGATTTACGTTTCCTTTTTAACAACAATAAAAATAAGTCTAAACCTCCAGTCGAGACCTACGCAACCAACATCACCGACCAAATATGTGCCATTGAAATGACACTGTGGGAAAATCATCAAAACTTTTGGCCAACGGATCGACATCTGTAAAACCAGTCTTAGTAAAAATTTATCGCAAATCATTTATTACACATAAATGTAATCGAAAAAGATGAAAAAAATACAGTAACCACCTTGGCTTCAAAATAAATTTGACGTTTGCTTTTCAGCGCCGTTTTGGGACTACCTTGTGCATGTATAACTATTTATAACTCAAGAATGGCTATTACGATTTTTATGATCTCTAAGTTATTGGTTTTGTCTTCACCCCGAATAGCAGAATAAATATTAAAACATTAACCATCTTAGCCAGAATGATCTACTCTTTAATAAACAAAGTCTCACTCGGCGAACATCAATGGTAAGTTCGTAATGAGGTAGTTCTTACTCCGCGAAATTCCATAATTAGCGATTCGTTTTGCATTTACCTGAACTATTGAGAAATCGCAAGGAAATCACAATTATTCACAAAAATCGGTCATCAATATGCGAAAAGATTATACAATGTTTAAGTTCGGAAAACTAGTTTTGTTTCAATATGAACATTTTTATTTTCGATAAATTTGTATATTTTTCCAATAAATTCCAAATAGTTAAAAATATATGTCTGTAAGGATCTAAGTTAAAGTTGCCATAAATATAATCTAAGAATGTCAAAGAATATTTGAAAAAATTTTTCTGTATACAATTCGTTCGTTTTTAAATCTACTATGTCATTTCCTTTTCATTGCTCTTTCTATAAAATATTAGATTTCAATTCAATTTATTTTGTTATTCAAAGCTTATGCTATTAACCGCCGTAGAGAGAATATCCGTGCCGCGGGGGAAATCTCGGATGTGGGCCCCTATCAATTTTTTTTAATTCATGAAAATACGTATAATTGTTAAAGCGTGAGATCAACATTAAAAAAAATATAGACAGTATTATAATGCATTTTATAAAACTCCAATGCAGATCTAAAAAAAACGAAACTCAAAGAAGTTTGAATTTTTTATCAACTGAATTAGCCTTACATATGTTTCACAATAACCGTCAAGATGCTTAGAATTTCGACTTCCTTGCTTTATGAGTCAAAAAGCTTTATAATATAATCAGAGTTGAGTTTTCTTGCTAACTCAGATGATCTTAATTGAATCTCCATAACATACACTTTTGTATCACCATATTATATTCTATCATGGCAATCATAATGATAACATTCGATATGGTTAAACAAAAAAGTATGTTATGGAGCTCTGATACAATGATAATTTACTATAATTTTTTTCAAGCAAAAAAGTTCCCGAATGACTTAAGTCCGGGCCCCTCCGAGAGCTCTGGGACCGGGGGGAAAAGTGCACGATTCTCCCTCTCGTCGTGCCTGTCTATTAATATCTAAACATATTTCTTAAGAGATCGGGATTTTTCGGCTTTCTTATATATATTATAAACATTATTGTTTAATAGCTGTGTTTTTTTTTTTATCCATTTTACGAAAAAATTTAGAAGGAAAAAACCCATACTGATAAGTAAAAAAATGTAAAAGTACTACTATCTATGTAGCATAATAATTGGCTAATGTAGTCGTAGGTTGAATGTCTAGATGTAGATCTATCATTGAAGTTAAAAGTCAGGCGGGTTAATCTGTCTGGAATCATTTTTTCGTTTGCTTTATGACGCAGATCTGGGGTATGATGCTGCCAAGAAAGCTTAAAAATCATTTTTAATAGTTAATTTTTGGGTAATTTTTAATTTAACATGGCACTTAGCCACATCGGATCAAAAGGGGGCTCCATAAAAAAATATTGCTTTTGAATCTAATACAACTTCTAATTAGCGAACCTTTTTTTCAAGGGCAAAAATCGTGTCGTCGGCAAATACAGAGGCAGTTCAGCCGTTTAGGTCTGGGAAGTCGCTTGTGTAAATATTGTACAAATGCTGGGAAACAGGAGCCCTGAGGGCATCCTGCAGGAAATTCAACAGCAGCAGAAGGGACACGTCCAATGTATACTATGCTTGCTAAGAAAGCTTTAAATTATTTTAATCGGTTCTATGGGGAAATTTAAAGATGACATCTTCAAGATGACTCCGTTGTGCCCTACGGAGTCAAAAGCAGCTTTAATGTCTAACAGAACTATCCCACTGAATTTTTTTCTAATAAAGTGTTGTTTCACGTGCTTAATATTTTTTTAATTGAACGCGTTTTTGAAATAATAATTCCTAAAGAGATGAAAAAATAAGTATTCAAATAGTTCAACACAAAAAACTTTTCGTTATTCGATCCAAAGACAAGACTTAATTAAGACTCCTTCAATTCGGTCTGAAGATAAGACTTGAGTTATAACGCATTCAAGCGCTGTTGCATCCCATTGCATACAACTAATAAGCACACTGCGCTTTGTATTTATAGAGTATTTTAATCTATAAATACTTAGTCCACGCGTGCTCAACAGTTAGTAGCTAACTTAATACAAGTTTTACAATAATAAAAATTATATAAACAGCATTTAGCAAATTACTCGGCAAGATTTAAAAGCATTTCACTGCGCATAAATCAAAAAGTCATTAAGTAACAAAAAAAACTCGTAAATATTTTAAGTGAGGATTACCTAATGTAAGACAAAGCTCTAATAATTTACTGCTAAAACCGTCTATATTATTTTTTTTTTTGCATGCTATTTCCCACAACTCTAAAGGCCCAGTGACCCCAGGGCCTCCATTGTGGTTCAACTCCAACTATCTAAATAGCATTATTTTTTCCATTTATATGTTGGTTGTTCTTAAATTGTTTACAATGGCCACGACTGTTTCTATAGACTTATTATTATGGACCGACAAAAGACTGCGAATTCTAAAGCATGTTGACATGTCTAGTATACAACAACAAAAACCATATCATATATAGAAATATACGCATTTGAAAAACACATTCAAGTGAAACCCAATGACAAACGTTAATGACAATAATAAGATATAATGAGTTGTATGCGAAGACAGGAAAACTTTTTAAGCTCCCATTGTTTGATATATATTTTTTGTTTTTTATTATTATTGTTACTTATATAAATAATTAGTTGGCATTATTAAGCTCAAGTTTTTCTGGTATTATTTTGTATGATCTTTAGAGGACTAGCTATTAAACAAACCAGTAAGCAAGCAAGCTTAAAAAGTTGAAATTTTTAAATAGTTTAAAGTACAACTTCTGGAAATAGCTAATGTCTCTAAAAAAAGAACAATAATTTAATTTAACAAAACTATAAAATAACAGGCTTATGGCACACAAACTCTTGACAACTCAACCGGCTAAAAAAAAACACAACTTTTTCACTTTTTAACTTTATCAAGAAAAATAAAACTAGTTTTGCACCAGTGTGCATAAATATGCATGTATCTTTGTATCTCTGAAGAACACGCTTAAGATACCAAATTCTAATTGGCATTTCATTAGCACATTTAATTGATGCGAATTCGACACATTTTCACTTTCAATGAAACCTGTTAAACACGTCAACAGCTTGTCCGGCAGTCTGGCAATCACTAAGCCATATTCTGCCAACAACTTTATAAAAAAAATAAACAAAATATTTTGCCTTTTGTGGACTTGAGTGTATTCGAGAGATGCATAATTAAATATTATATCACTTAATTGACCCATATTAAATAATTTAATTGCTCAGAACGGCACCGACTTCTTACCAAAATTAACAACAACCACAACAACAGTTAAGGTCAACTTCCGGTTACTTGGCAGCTTGGCAGCTGTTCGTTCTGCACATCCCAAAAACTGCACTCATCTGACCAAGCTCAAATTGCCTTGACCTTGACTTCTCTTGGCACTGGCACAGGGCCAAAAGCAACAAAAACAAAAATCGAAAAAGAGAGTTTCACAAGCGAATTGAACCTAACGAAGTTTGTATACTGTTTTTTATTCCAATCCCTCGAATTTTATCTTTATTAGTTGAAATTTCTGAATATAAATAATAAAAAAATTAATTTTGTATGCCTATTGTGTAGGTCTAAGAAACGGTAAACATCTATTTTTCATACCCCTAAGTGATAAGGGTTGCCACCCCTAACATTTTTTTTTAAGTTTTGGGCAAATTTTTTTAGTGTTACTGTCGTAATTTATATAATGATATATATAATATTTAAGAAATAAATTATAATAAATTATTAAAGTTAATGTTTGGTGTTTTGTTATTTTTAATACCACATCCTAACAATAAATCCATTTTTTTTTTCTACACTAGAAATTACCTAGAAGTAATGTATATGACGAAAAAACGTTTGTCGGGTCAGCTAGTAAATAATATAAATATTTTATAGCTTGTAGTTTGTTTTTTTTGGACAATATTAATAAATTATATTAAGGGGCTCTGCTTCTGCTCGCTACGCTCCCCAATTCAACATTAAGAAATAAAACAAAATATATTTCTGTGCGGTTCTTTTATGAGAGTTTACGATCATTTTAAGCAGTGTTTTTAGGAAATTGTATTAGAAATCGTATTTTTTATTATTATTTAAAGAGCATTTTCTCGATATTTCATAATTATCTGAGCACTTCAACCGAAGTAATAGTTGTCAATAGCGCTCTACATACAAGCACATGTTTTCTCTCATACCTTCCGATTTTTTTTAGAAAAATTGTCACCAAATGTAACAAAATATTTATTTTGTTAATTGCTTCGTTCACGGACAGTACCAAGATAAAATATGTATATATAACAAGTTTTTGATGATGCATACTCCAAAATGTCTGCAAAAATCAAATTCTTGAAAAACTCTCCTCTGGAATAATTCAAAATCGACTGGTATGTCCAGGATACCCGCCAACCCTCTTCTTTAAAAAGCTACCATCTATCAAATTCGTATTTTTGCAATTAACAATTTTGATACTTTATTCTCAACATATTTTAATAAAATTAGTGTCTCTAGCTTAATCCTTGAAAAATTCTATTAGATTCTTTTAACTGAGATGGTAGAAATATACTTTCTGTAATTCGCCACAATAAAATGAATTTTTTCTTCGTGGATAAAACTCATCTAAGTAATAATGGCATATGAGGAGAAGTCAAGACTTTTTATACCCTGTACCGTATGGTACCAAGGGTATATTTAGTTTGTGCAAGCCGAAAATGTATGTAACATATAGAAGGAGACGTCGGAGACACCCCAAAGTTACCTAAAATATGATCAGGGTGAATAGAGAAGTCGATATATCCCATGTCCGTCCTGTCTCGTCTCGTCTGTTGTAACGCCTCGATCTCAGAGATGGTAAGATGCTAGAGTAACCAAACTTTGGCACATTAGATCCCATATTATTCCATGAGAAGCATTTTTTCATTTTTTTGATATCGGGGATAAATTATATAGCTCCCATGGGGTGTTTGAGACGAACTCGACAAAAATAAAGTTTTAGATGGATAATTCGTTTCTTTATGAAGATATCGTAACCAAATATGGTGTTCAAAAGTTTTTTATAGTTCCCAATCACTGTACTAAATTTGATCAAAATCGGTTGACTATATCATATGGCTCCCATAGGACCGATCGGTCCAAAATAACGTTTTTTAAACAAAATTCGCTATATTTGTTTCGTTTGTTTAATAAAGATATTCGTAACTAGATTTGGCGTTTGGAAATTTTTTTAGAGCACTATTAAGCAATGTGCCAAATTTGAACAAAATCGTGTTGACTATATCATATAGCTCCCATAGGGCCGATTTTCCAAAAATCGATTTTTTAACTAAATTTGTTGTGTTTCGTTTGTTTATTGAGATATTGGTACCAAATTTGATATTCGTGAGTTTTTTATAGTTCCTAAGCACTGTACTAAATTTAATCCAAATCGGTTGACCATATCATATAGCTCCAATAGGACCAATCGGTCCAAAAAACACGTTTTTTATACAAAATTCGATGTGTTTTATTTGTTTGTAAAGATATTTGAAATAAATTTGCCATTCATATCTTTTTTAAGGTATTTACTAGCACTGTGTCAAATTTTATTGAAATCGGTTGACTATATCATAAAGCTCCCATAGGAACGATCGGTCAAAAAAAATTTTTGCTTAATAATTCTTAATTCTTAATAATTCTTCTGTTTTTGGTTTTTTGTGAAAAAATCGGACTTTATTACAAGCTAGTGGTACAGGGTATCCTAAAGTCGTCCGCGCCCGACTTTACGTACGCCATTTTTTTTTATTGCAACAGAGCCATAGAAAAATATAGATTTTTCGATTTCGAAACTTATGGTTTTTGTAACTGTGACTATGTAGGTAGTTCTTAGAACCACTTATTTTTAGAACCTGTAATTTGCCATATGTATATAGCTAAAAAGTTCACCAATTGATCTGGATTAATTCGCAGCCAATTTATCATTATTCGATATTTTAAAAAATGCTTTGTTAATAATTTATTCACATTTTTCTTAAAGTTTACTGCTTTACGTATAAGAAATTGTTTATATAACGATCAATATTGGGAATTCGTCATAATTAAGTTTGAGTGTATAAAATCTTAATATGAGCACTTTTGGCCCACTCTATTATCCGGAGCATTAGAAATAATAAAAACTTTTCAAATTTGGCCTTTAAGGAAAAAATTAAATTTTAAGGAACCTGCAATCTTCCATATATCCCTAAAAAGTTCAACAATTGATCTGGATTAATTCACAGCCAATTTACCATCGTTACACTTTTATAGAAATTTCTGTTCATCATTTATTCAAACTAGTGCTTTCAGTGCTTTCATCAAATTCGTTTTAACATTGAAATTTCTTTGGAAATAAGAAATTTTGTATGTAACGATCAATATTGCGAATTCGCCATAATTAAGTCTTGCATTTAATCTTAATATGGGTGTCTTTGGCCCACTCTTTCATCCGGACCTGCTTCCAAGCCAAACAGATAATAAAAACCTGGTAAAAAACTTTAAAAGCTTAGCATATAAAAAATGCATTTATTATTACAGCATGCCTAATATTTTTGCCACAATAGTAACCGCATGTTTGTTTGCTGTGCCCAAAAGTATGCTACTAAATATTTTCACTAGATTATTAAATTTCATTAATATGCGAGACGCTTTTTCAGATATTGCAATAAATTCCACGCAATGCAAATTTTAATGAGTTCATGTCCGATTCTTGAATTTGGTAATTTTGGACATGTGCATGCAATTTTTTCATAAGAAAGGATTTATAATTGTCCACATGACAATGCAAGCATAATTTTGTACGTGCAGGTTCTTTATGACGTTAAAGTTCATTGATCAACAAGAAAAGACAAATTCTTTAATAAACAAGTAAAAAATGTATGGGTAGCCAAAAAAAAGACAGTTTAGGGTTGGCCCATTCTTTAGGTTACAAAACGTGACTTGTTCCTTAAATATCCTGCACCTGATATTGGTTTAAAAAAAATGTTATCTCAAATAATTGGGTGAATGTAACATGAAGCTCTCATAAAGTCATTAAATAAGCATGTTGAGAAAGCTAAAGCTTTAAAGACATAAGTAAATTCTTAAGGCAAACATAGAAAACAGATTTGCAATATTATGAAGAGAACTAATACTGGCAAATTTTAAGAGCATTTAAAAGACACAAAAAAAGCCAATGAATCGAAAAAAATTTTGATTCGTGAACAGAATTTATGATTCCAATTAGAGAACAAAATTTTTCTGTTTGGATCTGTTTTCTAAGCAAATTAGCCAAAATCTAGTATTGAAAACTAGGGGACGCAGCACCCTGCATGCTCTAGTACCACACAGTCCATTTAAAAGGAGATATCTGCAATTTCATTGGTTTCTAAGTAATTGAGAATGCCACATTCGCAGCTGACCGACTCTAAAGTACTCTGTAGCTTACGCAGTTTTTAAATGATCTTTTAAGCCAAGGGGCTTAAGTTGGAAATTTTTTGTTTTCGAATTTCTAACTTGCATCCACGAAGAGAAAGAAAAGACCAAACTTGAAGAAAATCGGTTGACTATATCATATAGCTCCCATAGGTCCGATCTTCCAAAAAATCGATTTTTTTAACAAATTTTGTTGTGTTTTCGTTTGTTTGTTGAGATATTGGGACCAAATTAGATATTCGTGAGTTTTTTATAGTTCCTAAGCACTGTACTAAATTTAATCCAAATCGGTTGACTACATCATATAGCTCCATAGGACCAATCGGTCCAAAAAAACGTTTTTTATACAAAATTCGATGTGTTTTGTTTGTTTGTAAAGATATTTGAACTAAATTCGGCATTCAGATCTTTTTAAAGTATTTAAGCACTGTGTCAAATTTTATTTAAATCGGTCGACTATATCATATAGCTCTCATAGGAACGATCGGTCAAAAAAAATTTTTTGCTTCTGTTTTTGGTTTTTTGTGAAGGAACCGGATTTTATTGCAAGCTAGTGGTACAGGGTATCCCAAAGTCGTCCGCACCCGACTTTACGTACGGCATTTTTAGTTTTCTAGTTTGGTTGTATATTGCCTTAAGATCTTCTTTTTTCTATTATACCCTGTACCGTATTGACACAAAGGGTATATTAAGTTTGTACAAGCCGAAAATGTATGTAACATATAGAAGTAGTCGTCGGAGACGCCCAAAGTTACCTAGAATATGATCAGGGTGAATAGAGAAGTCGATATACCCATGTCCGTCTGTCTGTATGTCCGTTTGTACGCCTAGATCTCAGAGATGGTAAGAGCTAGAGTAACCAAACTTTCACATTAGATCCCATTTTATTTCATAGGAGACAAGTTAATTTTATTTTTTTGATATCGGTGTTAAATTATATAGCTCCCATAGGGGTGTTTTAGACGACCTCGAAAAAAAAAGAAGTTTTCGATGAATAATTCATTTGTTTATAAAGATATCGTAACCAAATTTGGCATTCGAAAGGTTTTTATAGTTTCCAAGAACTTTACCAAATTTTATCAAAATTGGTGGACTATATTATATAGCACCCATAGACACAATTGGTAAAAAAAAGTCTTTGTGGTAAAGACACCTGATTTTAGAACGCCCTACAATTTTGACTTGAAATGGTTTAAATTCAACAGAACAAAACTGCTTTTTATTTAAAAAGTTTACTAAATTTCAAAATATCAGGGGTGCCACAGAAAACCAATTCGATTCAATTTCGATGCAATTGCAATTCTTGGTGCCACAGACATGGCTAACAACGGTTTTAAAGCCGCTCATAGTCATGTATGTGGCACCAAGAATTGGAATTGTATCGAAATTGAATCGAATTGGTTTTTTAAAACCCTTGTTAGCCATGTCTGTGGCACCAAGAATTGGAATTGAAATCGAATTGGTTTTCTGTGGCACCCCTGTATAAATGATTTAAATAATGATTTTTTTTCACGGGACGCTTTCGTAACCAAAACTCTCACCCACCCGTAGTAAAGTTCTGGGATCCGCCACTGCTCACCAATGATGGCGTATTTAAAAGTACCCAAAATATAGTTATTTTTATTTAGGCCAGCTTGCATTAAGAACAAAAAATATCGTTTGCAATAAATCAAAATATAATAGTCAGCTGATTCCGGTCATAAACTTGGCAACAACGACATTGACCTTTCAGCCTCCATTGGTGTAGTGTCCGCCAGTAGCTACTAGTACTCGTATGTTAATAGGTTGCACTGGGGAAACACGCGACATTGCAAAAGTGGCACAAGAGCCGCTTACCAGAATGTCCAAACTAAGCACCGATTATGGCTTAAAAATAGTTTATACCGTAGAAGTGTGACGCTTTGTAAGGGGCTTACAAGTAGAAGATTGTTTTTGACGGAAATGTTATCTCTCAGGGCTTAACAATTGCAGCTAAATGGGTAGATGCCACTTATAGTTCGTGTTCACAATGTGGGCTCATTAAGTTAATGACTAAATTCAACATGCACGAGGAGTCAAAGACCGGCATGAGCACGGCATAAACTTAACCTTGCCTGGGCAAGATTAGCTTGTAGCTTGTGGTTACGGCCAGAGACCAGAGACATACTGTCTACGGCATGGGGTGTGGTCGTAGGTAGGGTAAGGCATAGGCCCATGTGCCACAGGGCGTAGGCCCGCCCTACCTCTTTATGCATTTCTTTTGTTCATGTTGGTTGTTGTTGTTGTTATTATTGTTGTTGTTGTGCTGCACTTTGTGCTCTCTGTGCGTTGTGCTCTCATTGGTTTTGTTTGTCTCTGCTGTCTCTTCCTTTGTCTTTGTTTTTGGTTAAAATGACTTGGTCCAACGCAATGTTGGCTCATTCCTCGCTCAAGTCGCGTGAAAGTTGGACGCAAGCTCAAAGCAGCGCAAAGAAAGCACAAGAAAAAGAAGAAGCAGCAGAAGCAGCCGAAACCAGAAAGCCTTTCTTTCAGTTATATTCTTTTCGCACAGAACAAACAAAAGTCTTTGACTTGTTGGCTCTTAACTTGGCTTTGTTGACTGACCCAATTTTGGCAACAAGCATTTCCGTTTACTACGTACTACGTCAAAGTGAAATTTCTATTGGTGCGTGTGTGTGTGTGTGTGTACAAAATTCTTTAACTGTTTTCGCTTTCGCTCATCAAATATTTCAAATACAAAACTATATAATATACATATATTATAAACGAAATAAATTAACATATGCCATCGTCATAGAGGTGTTAATTAATTACAGACACAAATAAAAAATTATTATTTGCCGACTAATAGTGACTTATAACTTAAGACTTTTACTTTCAAAATAGGCAAGAGCGCTCAAAATGTTTAACAAATTCGGCTTAATATTGCTGCTCTCAATTGTGGGTGCGATTTGGGCCCAAATACAACAACGTAAGTACATATAAACTTGGCTATAAACAACGCTTTCTATAAATTATGCACATTGTGAGGCGCTTTCTAGTAACAATTGTTTATAGCTAAATAACTAATTAAAGTTTTTTTGTTTATTTTGGGCATGTCATAAAAGTTTATTGTTCAAGCTTAAATTTTTACTCTTACATAAAATAAATTGCAATCTTTCGCATACAAATAAGTTCCATCTGATAATGTCTATAGAAGTTTTAAAACTGAGCTGTAAAAATTTGTTAATAAAGATTTCTCAAAAAAAAGTCATTAAAATGCTTTAAAAGCACATTCGTTTTTAGCATACTAAAATGTGCGCATAATATCTTGAAATAAGATCGAGTTTATGGAAGTACTCAAATAAACATTAAAAAAAATAAAGCTGTCACACGTTTATAATTGTTGGCATTATCATTAATTTCATCTTTAAATGAACTGTAAGAACTAGAACTTTTTAAAAGAATTAAGCGAACGACCTTTTTGGTCAAGCAGATCATTTTTCAAATTTTCTTTTTGTATTAATTTACATAAAAAAATTAATCATCGTAAAAAAGTGTTTTTCAGGGTAATTTTGGGTCGAAAAACCAGAAAATTACTTTTTTTTGAAGCCATTTTTTGAGTTATTCGCGAACAAAATTTTTTAACAAAAAACACGACTACAACTGTATACAAATTAGTGAAGACGTAACTGCAGTGAAAAACTTTGAGTGAAAAATGTTTTTTCATACGAAAGTGTGATTGAGTAAATATTGGAACTTCCGTACAAAGTTCCATAACATCTACAATTCCTAACCGAAAGATCTTAGACTTTTAACTCAATCACACTTAAATTTGTAAACTTATTAGGCTTACGAGGGTGGATTGATAAGTTTCCGGCCTGACTCAAGAGATGGCGCCACTAGGCCTACCTTGAGGTGGCGTTCTATAGTACCTTATATAGCTTGTAGCTATAGTTTCAGCCCGACCGCCATGTTAGTTTAGATTTGAGAGCACACTGAATCAAGACGCCTCTGTGTTTTTCTTGAAAATTTGAAAAAACATTTCTACCGCCAATTTGACGTTGTATAAGCGTAATCCAAGCGAATTTTTGCGTCGATTCATAACCGTTGACGAAACTTGGGTCCACCACTACACTCCTGAAACCAAAGAACAGTCTAAACAGTGGATTGGACCAGGGGAATCAACTCCAAAGAAGGCAAAAACAATTTTTTCAGCGAACAAGGTTATGGCTATTGTTTTTTGGGATGCAAGAGGTATTATATACTTTGATTACCTTGAAAAGGGTAAAACTATCACTTGGCAATACTACGCAGACTTATTGCAACGTTTGAGCCACGAGGTGAAAATTAAACGACCTCATCTGGCGAAGAAAAGAATCTTGTTTCATCACGGTAACGCACCAGCGCACAAGTCAATCGTTGCGATGGCTAAAATCAACGATCTGAAGTTTGAATTGATGCCGCACCTTCCTACTTTCCAGACCTAGCCCCGAGTGACTATTATCTGTTTCCTAACCTCAAAAATGGCTTGGCGGTAAGAGATTTGCGGACAATGAAGAAGTAATCGAAGCTGTAAATGGGTATTTTGAGGAGCTTGACGAATCAGTCTTTAGAGATGGCATTACTAGACTAGAACACCGCTATGAGAAATGTATCAGTCTTGAGGAGATTATGTTGAGAAATAAAAAAAAAATTGTTAAAAACGTTGTTTTTCTTGGTCAGGCCGGAAACTTATCAATCCACCCTCTGTAGATTAGTTTCCCACTAGATTTGATTAGATTTAGATTTTAGCAAGATTTTAAATTTTTCAAAACAAAATTTGTCTTAGAGACTATATAAGTTCGTGAAAATGAACAAGCGTAAACAAGAAACTCTTTCATCATGTTGACAGCCTCTTCAGCTCAATCTCAATCTTCACCTTCTCTACGGTACATACATTTTGGGCTTGTACAATTTTAATGTACTTGATGGATATTAATAAAATTACGCATACGCACTGTAGTCTTAATTTTGGTAACACCAATTAATCCTTTAACATCGGTCGAATGTATGCACGAAGTTTAACATTACGCATACGCATTGTAGCCTTAAGGTAGGTGTTACTAGATCGGTCAAATGTATGTGTTTATATATATATATATAGCGAAGCGACCTAATACAATAGACTTAATAAAATTCCTGACCTATCACCAACCAATTACCTTTTAGCCAACATCATTTATTGCTGAATAGTTTTATTTTGTTAGATGAAAACCCGTCTTATCATTTATTAAGTCAGAAATATAACAACATGACAACGTCTGTGAGCAAATGCAAACACTTAACTTTTCCGCTGTCTAGATCTTGAGATCTTGCCTTCACGTTCATCTACATAAGCCGTATGCACATATATACATATATATACTTATATGCATATACATATATATACTTATATGCATATACATATATATTGAGTTATGTGCATGTTGGTTGTGAATGTTGATGTTCGATGTCGATATCTGAACTTGAACTTAAAATCACGCATTGCGCTTGGATGCGGCGGCATCAATTAATGCCAACAACTTCGAAAATTTTGATGCAATAAAAAATGCAACACGTTTCAGAAACTGCTGTAGGAACCGATCAATGAGGCATCCGCATGTGTTCCATGATGTGCACAAAACAATGAAAACAGTTAAGTGCTCGTTGGGGTTGTCTAATTAGAAAGCATTGCATGCAAAAAAATTTCAACAAATGTGATTTGAGTTTGACTGAGCAATTGGGGGGGTTTATTAGATGTTTGAGAATTCCTGGTAATTCCTCCGTCAACTCGACATACTAATTTCTATTGTTTACTTTCCACAGCCTATTATCTGCAACAATGCCCGCGAGATGAGACTCTGATCAACGACTGCTTACGTGAGAGTGGTAATAAGTTGGTGCACTTTCTGCAAAAGGGCGTGCCAGAACTGGAAATATTTGAGGTAGGTTTGATTGGGAGTTGTGAAAAAAAAAATATTACTCAATAATACGTTTTACAGATTGAGCCCGTGGTCATTGATGAGATCGGCATTGTACTTGGCAGTGGGCCCGATGGCTATCGCGCACTTTTCCGTAATATTCAGGCCTACGGAGTGAGCAATATAACAGTCACTAATGTGCGGTAAGTTTGGCACATAATAAGAGTTTATGGGTTTGGTTTTTCTTTGGGTTTCCTCTTAAATCACTGGAAAAACCTAAGCTTGAAGGCATCTAGCAGCTTTTTTCCAATTTGATTTAAGAACTTTAGTCACACACTGAATCTTAAAAATAATGAGTTATGGGGTCAACGAAAAAAAGTGGGTGTTGCCCCTAAATTGCTCCAAGTTAGTGCAGCAGTAAAGCCAGTACCGAATGGCATGGAGTTGATTTATGGCATTTGTGGAACTAAACTATTGCATAGAATAGCTCAATTGGCATATCTCATAAAAGCTTAAAAAAAGGTGCTAAGCCTAAGGTGCTAAAGGAAAATAGTTGCAGCGATGGATACCTTAGTATAGTCAGGCTGATTTCCCTCAGACCCAGTGACGTCAGTTAGACGGGTAGTAAATTTTTCCAACCAATATTTGTTTATCTAATTAATAGAATTGTTTCACGATTTGTTATGGCTAAAGAAATATTTTAAGTTATTTAAATGACAATCGATTTTGTGCACTTTGGCCTCAAAAAAATAAGATTCGTTTTTGTATGGATAAATTGAAGCTGCATTTTTCTGTTTAGTATCCCTAGACAAACAAAGCAGAACACATATCGGATTGCGCTATTCGGTGCTCTTGTACCAAATAAATAGTGTACAAATACGAAGCATGTTCCAATATTTAGAGGGTAACGCAATGCACAAGTTCGTTATTCATTCTCTCTGAAATAAAGAACGTTGGTTCAACTTTTATATGCTATCTAAGCTCTGTTAGGTTTCTGACTAAAATACTAAATGGCAAAGCGAAATAGTCAGAAATTCTACTAAAAGGGAACCGGGTAAGATACTGATAGGATTTAACGAAATTTCTCCTCTAAGGAAATATGCCCAACACCAGGTAAAGTTTCGTGTCTCTCCAAAATCTAGGTGTTCATACAGTCAGACGGACTTATTATAAGAATTTGGAATAACGACTTGTGGTCTGCCGCGGCTCCTTCCACACGTTCCCTATATGGCACACATCCAACCACCTTTCATACTACAAGATATCCTTTCGTTAATCTGGACCCTATCAAAAAAAAACTCTCAGCGCTTTAAAATATCCCTTTTAGAAATATTAACCCTATGAAAAAAAAACACCCTTTATAAGTTGTTCATTATAGTAGATTATTGCTGTTATTAGAAGGAAGTCCTATATATTTTGAATACTATTACTCCGAACTTTTTAAAATCTTTATAAAGAAAAGCTTATAAACACATTTGTTTTAACATAATTCTGAAATCATGAAAAAAGGTTACGGCTATTTAGTTATTTATTTAATTTTGCTCTTCTGCAGCTAAAAATTCACAACTTGTTAAAGTAACTTTTGCTCTTATAGCCAGAATTTCAATTCGTAATATTTTTGTATTTTTATTGATTTTTAACCCCGACGCAAAAAGAGGGGTGTTATAAGTTTGACGTGTCTGTCTGTTTGTCGTCTGTTTGTCTGTCTGTCTATGGCATCGTAGCTCCCGAACGCATGCAGTGATTTCAATTTAGTTTTTTTTTGTAATAAAGGTGAATTATGTGCGAGTGTTGTTAGACATGTTTGATGAAAATCGGTTGAGCCGTTTAAAAGTTGTGGGGAGTAAAAGTGGGAAGAAAAACATCAACTTTGTCCGATTGGCTTAAAATTTGGTCCTATTGTAGCTGACGACGTCACTGATTCGAATCTGAGGTTATTTTTGCTCTATCTCTTCTCGTTTAGAAGTAATGGCCATTTGAAGTTAAAAACATAAACTTTGTCCGATTGGCTTAAAATTTGGTCCTATTGAAGCTGACGACGCCACTGATTCGAATTTGAGGTTATTTTTAACCCCCGACGCAAAAAGAGGGGTGTTATAAGTTAGACGTGTCTGTCTGTCTGTTTATCTGTCTGTCTATGGCATCGTAGCTCCCGAACGTATGCAGTGATTTCAATTTAGTTTTTTTTGTATTAAAGGTGAATTATGTGCGAGTGTTGTTAGACATGTTTGATGAAAATCGGTTGAGCCGTTTAAAAGTTGTGGGGAGTGAAAGTGGGGAGAAAAACATCAACTTTGTCCGATTGGCTTAAAATTTGTCTGTCTGTCTGTCTGTCTGTCTGTTTATAGCATCGTAGCTCCGAACGCATGCAGTGATTTCAATTTAGTTTTTTTTGTATTAAAGGTGACTTATGTGCAAGTGTTCCTAGACATGTATGATGAAAATCGGTTGAGCCGTTTAAAAGTTGTGGGGAGTGAAAGTGGGGAGAATGCGTAAAAAAAAAGCAAACAAGCTTGACCTTAAATGTAATCTATACCTTAACAAGAATCTAAATTATAGTAAGTATATTATAATATACTAAGTATATTATAATAACTTAACCTAACCTATCTATAAAAAGTATGAAATAAAATTAAATTAAAAATTTAAAAAACCCCCGAACTGAGGTAATTTTCATTTAAAAAGTAAAAATAATAAAGAAACTTAATGTTAAAGTACCTAAGAACCTATTAATAATTCTAAAAAAAATACGTCACGTTGGGGGACCGCTCCTAAACTAACAATTTAAATACAAATAGTCTAATTAATCAACAAAGATTAACTTAAAAACAAAATTAAGAAAATACTTCAAAAACTTTCATAGAATTACTTCAAAAAATTTGCATGTAAGATACGACCGTCAACGACGTCTGCCCTCGCGTGTCCCCTCAACGCGACGTATTTTTTTAGAATTATAAATAGGTTCTTAGGTACTTTAACATTAAGTTTCTTTTATTATTTTTTACTTTTTAAATGAAAATTACCTCAGTTCGGGGGTTTTTTAAATTTTTAATTTAATTTTCACTGCTTTTATTATTATCTTATCCGTATCTTTCCGTTTTTTTTAATATTTAAAAAGACAATTTGATTTGGTTTTTGGGTTTTTTTTTTGCAATCTTCAATTCTCTTAAATTTTATTGAGCATAACTTAATTATAAAAAACCATTTAAAATATTTTGATTAAAATTTATTTTTTATCACAGTTTCTGAAGTTAACAATAATATATATATGTAGTTCATACATAACGTCACGCCAAAATATGGTTAACTAAAAAAATATAAATAAATTAGAGTGAAAGATGTAGGATATATACATTTATTTTATTGTATTATCAAAGCGAAATTTATGCCACTTATATTTTGTTTTAAACCAAACATTTGTTAGATTAAAGATAGTCCACTATTTTACATAGCAGCTATATGAAAATTTAACCAGTTTTCTGTGCAGCCAAACTTCTTTGCGTCATGAGCAAAAACCTTTATATACTATAATAAACAATTTTTTCTTCACCGGTACAAATCATTTTCTGAAAATTGAAAACTCATCCCATAAACTTCAGTCAGCTGAAGCTTCCAACATCTATAGCACTAGTTTTCAAACAAAAAATTTAAAATGTGGTTATGGATCGAGAAAAATAAAAATGCAAACCTTTTTTTTGTTAAGCAAGTTTTTGGGATTTTTTGTCAAGTAATTCGTTAATATCTAGTGAAAAAAATTTTGTTTTGATATGATAGATAAAGATTGGCTTTACAGTGAGGTATACTAATCATCAATATGTAATGTGGGATTGGCAGTTAGCAGCTAAGCAGCTGACCATAAAGCTAGGAAGTTGTGCAGCTCGGCAGCTGACCGTCAAGTGAGGGAGTTGGCAGGGTTAAAGAAGAATTGTCAGTAGTGGCAGCACAAAAGCATTGCAGGGCGATAGTTTTTAAGAGAGCACGCCTGTTACTATTATAGACGCCTGAGAAACTTAGGTTACGTCCAAGGATATCAACATAATAAAGTAAAAGGCTTAAATGAACGAGTTTTGTAATGAACTATTAATGAAAATAATACAGTTAAGATGTGTTAGTGAAGAAAAACCGTAAGGCGAAGTGCTGTCGCCTTTTATTTGGACCGATTCGAGCTTTAACAGCTCGAGTCATACATGTATAGATTTAGTTAAAAACAAAAAAATTACATAGCAGCCAAAAACGAAAAAAGTTTAATTTTCAACCGTTTGTCAAAGTTACAAATTTTCATCTGCTTTTTACTAACGACAAAACTTTTTGTTTAAATTTTGTAAAGCATAAAGGGGAAAAAAATTGTCTTAAAATTTGTAAACTAGTGTAATCTGTTTAGGCCCTGTAAAAAAATCGATTCCAAATAAGACTCATCCACATGTTCTAGGTTTGAATAAAAATACATAGAACGCTTATTGTTAATACGAGGGTGGATTGATAAGTTTCCGGCCTGACCAAGAAAAACAATGTTTTTAAGAATTTTTTTGTTTTATTTCTCAACATAATCTCACTCCAAGGCTAATACATTTCTCATAGCGGTGGTCTAGTCTAGTAATGCCATCTCTATAGACCGATTCGTCAAGCTCCTCAAAATACCCATTTACAGCTTCGATTACTTCTTCATTGTCCGCAAATCTCTTACAGCCAAGCCATTTTTTGATGTTAGGAAACAGATAATAGTCACTCGGGGCTAGGTCTGGAGAGTAGGGAGGGTGCGGCATCAATTCAAACTTCAGATCGTTGATTTTAGCCATCGCAACGATTGACTTGTGCGCTGGTGCGTTATCGTGATGAAACAAGATTCTTTTCTTCGCCAGATAAGGTCGTTTAATTTTCACCTCGTGGCTCAAACGTTGCAATAAGTCTGCGTAGTATTGACCAGTGAATAGTTTTACCCTTTTCAAGGTAATCAATGTATATAATACATCTTGCATCCCAAAAAACAGTAGCCATAACCTTGTTCGCTGAAAAAGATTGTTTTTGCCTTCTTTGGAGTTGGTTCCCCTGGTCCAATCCACTGTTTATACTGTTCTTTGGTTTCAGGAGGTGTAGTGGTGGACCCAAGTTTCGTCAACAGTTATGAATCGACGCAAAAATTCGCTTGGATTACGCTTATACAACGTCAAATTGGCGGTAGAAATGTTTTTTCGAATTTCGAATTTTCAAGAAAAACACAGAGGCGTCTTGTTCAGTGTGCTCTCAAATCTAAAACTAACATGGCGATCGGGCTGAAACTATAGCTACAAGCTATCTAAGGATGGTACTATAGAACGCCACCTCAAGGTAGGCCTAGTGGCCCCATCTCTTGGTCAGGCCGGAAACTTATCAATCCACCTTAATTATTATTTTAATTTAGATATTTATTGATAATTGTTTTTAAATATTCTTTTCCGATATAACCCAAAAAACGTATTTTAGGCATAAGTTCCCATCTATATATTCTTGCATAACAAAATATTAGATCGGGCTTATTTCAATCGAGTGTAAAGCTGTGATAAGCAAGAGTAAAGGAATTATGAGTATATTTGGAATTGGGAGCACGCAAAAACGAAAACGAACAAAATTTATTCATTTTTGTTTTACGCAGTACGGTCGATTCTTAAGAATTTTGTTGGAAAAAAAGGCACTACAGGGCATGTTCTACGGTTATTTAAGACAAACTCTGTCGCGATAATACCCTTGACCCTTTGGGTACAGTGTAAATAAACTCTCCAAATTGCTGCGTTTTAAACCTTCTGCCAGCCTTGAATTACGAACATTTTGCGGCCCATAGACAAGGGTCAACAACTCTTTGAACTTGCATAAATATGATTTAAAGTACATACAAACAAAACCGTAGCCCCCATATGTAATATTGTTATGAGCTTGTGTATTTGTTTGTTTTAGCCAAGTTTACATAAGTGCTATTGCCATTAGTCAGCCAGCTGGTACGCCTGCGCATTTACTTGGCACGCGATTCCAAGTAGTATCTATGACGCTGACTCTGGGTCTGGGACTGGGGCTGACGTTGGATTTGTCGTGTGTCTAGTTTTAATTAATGCAATTTATCAATTACAAAAAAAAAATGAATAAAAATATTAGCATATAAGTAATGCTAAATCTTGTAGGTTAAACGCCTATGAAAGTATTATTAATTACGTTTAAAAACGTAATTTTTATGATCTAATATTAGGTGTTTCGTTAAACGTAATTGCCCCGTTTAGGTTTAAGTACAACAAACATTCTGTTTGCGATTGCCCTTTTTGAAGTTGAGAGAAATCCGGGAAATTTCAAACTTAGATGGAAATACAATTTATTTTGCGTAGGTTCGTTTCCAATAAAGTTATAAGTCAATTAGCTGGAAATTAACTTTTAATTAGAAGAATGTTGCGGTGGGTGGTCTAAGCTTATTGAACTAACTACAGTAGAACTTGGCTATAATCAGGCCCGCTGAGAGGATGAATCGGGGGCGGAATGCCCCGGGTCGGGAGTTTTCTTAGGTGTCCAGTGTACTTATTGTCGTGATTTAAGATAAAGGTGTATTAGACGGGCCGGTATATTTTTTCCCCCGTGCTTGGATTTTAACTCTACGACCCTGGCTATAACGAACGTTTTTACAACGATTTTTATTTTCCAGTACTCGTACAGAATCAAGTGTAATTTGAACTATTTATAATAAAACATTATTTTATTATTTGGGCAACATTCAGTAGCAAAAAATTTTTGCGCGCTATTTTATTATTTGAAGAAATTCGTTTCTGAGCGAAGAATTTATAAAATCTGATCGGATTGTTTTTTTTAGAAAAATCATTACCACTTTTATGCTTTCCATAAAATTCTTTGTTCACGAACCGTATCAGTATATTAGCGATAAAAGTTGTTGTTTCTTGAGAACCCATTTTAAGGAATTTAAGGCATTTTCCTTATTGAAAAATGCAATACAATTTTTTTAAACTTAATTGAAAGTAATATCTTAATATAGCCTTTTTAGGAGTATAATGAAATTAGCTTATTTACTTGATTTATGACAACAATGAGTAGTGATTTTTTTTGCCGATATTGCGTAAACTAATTGTCATGAAAAATTTCTGGTTGCAACAAGATGATGCGTCATGCCAAACTCCGGCTAATATAATCAATTTTTTTAAGTCATTCTTTCCAAGTCGCTATCAAAATTTTGCTGGCCAGATTTCATTTTTTTTGTTGTTTCTGGGCATATATATATTTATACAGGGGCGCCACCTGGATCTGCCCTATTTCAACAGCCGTTTTTAATAGGTAACCAAATTCGAATATGGAACGTGGAATATAGGCTAAGGGAGCACATAATAGCAAAAGAAAAATACTGGAATCAAATATTGCACAAATAGCAGCTAATATTTATGTCTTTAAACCAGATTAATTACCAAAAAAAATACAGGGTGCGCATTTGAATGTGGTCGATGGAAATATTGAATAACTTGAACAATTCTCAATCGATTTTGAAAAACTATTTATTTTTATAAAATTAGAAGCTTTACAATTTTTTCCATTCAGTTGCCAAAAACAACGTCAATCAAATGACCTCCTTTATTGCGGATACACAATTCAGCTCTTTTTCTGGCATTTTCCATGACATTTGCCAGCATCTCGGGTGATATCGCAGTGATTTCGGCTCGAATATTATCCTTAAGCTCGTCTAAAGTCTTCGGATTGTTGGCATACACTTTGCTTTTTAAAAATCCCCACAAAAAAAAGTCCGGTGCCGTTAAATCGGGCGATCTCGGTGGCCAGTCAATATCCCCCCTTTCGATACCACACGGCCTGGGAACTTTTGACGCAAGAAGTTCATCGTTGATTTCGCGGTGTGACATGTCGCGCCGTCTTGGTGAAACCAAAAGCCTTTAAGACATTTTTCACGCATTTCTGGTAAAACAGAGTGTGCCAACATCCATCGATACCGATCCCCATTGACAGTTTCCCCAACTCTGAAGAAGAACGGACCGATGATGGTTTTTGAGCAGACACCGGCCCAAACAGTCACTTTCTGATCATGCAGTGGAGTTTGATGGATAGTATGAGGATTTTCTTTCCCCCAAATGCGACAGTTTTGTTTATTTACAGTGCCAGATAGCGTCATCAGTTATTAAAATTCGATCCCAAAAATCGGGCTCCGATTCACTCACTCGAATAACGTTATTGGCGTAAGCCACGCGTCGCGGATTGTCTGTTTCCAATAATCTTTGGGTTAACTGCATATTATATGGAAACATATCCAGATCATCTTTCAGAATCCTCCTCAAAGTAGTTCCACTGATGTTTAGTTGCTGAGACCGGCGGCGGTACGAGACAGAAGGATTCTTTGCAACACTCCGTTGAACAGCTTCAATATTTTCATTTGATCGTCGAGGACGTGGTTGATTTGAATGTGGACGGTCCGCTACAGACCCGTGATTCTCGTAATTTGAAGCTAAGCGACGAATAGTGTCACTTTTAGGCGCAGAACGACCGCGATACTTTTGACGATACGCACGCTGTGTTGCAACAACTGAACGATTACATTTAATGAACATTGTCACTATTTCCGCGCGTTCTTTGGGCGTGAATCGATTCATGGTTAAAATTGTAATGCAATAACCTTTCCAAAATTTGTTCGACGACGTCAATCGGTTGAAATCTGTCAAAGTTATTCAATATTTCCATCGATCACATTCAAATGGCGCACCCTGTATATTGAATCAAGTTTTTTTAAATCCCATATAAAAGGGGCACCACGTAGTGTGATTAAAAAGATTTCGATAAATATGAAAGATTAAAAAGTTTATCGAAACAAAGGTTAATAATGATATTAGTGGCCAGCACTCTTCTAGTCCGAGAGTTCCTCAACTAGCCCTATATCTGCAACAAACTTAATTATGTATATGAGTTGAGTTTAGACTGGTGAAAATTAAAAAACCCATTGTCGACACAACGAATTTTTTAGATAACAAACCAATTTTCGGCTCCATGAGTAGTTCAAAGAAACTTAGTCTGCTTCAAGTCACATGACACAAGTCTTCAGTACTCACGTATTTTCAACTATTCAAACTACTGAATCTATGTTGCCAGCATTGGTACTCAAAGATTATGCAAGACTTGTCTATGACCATGCCAAGCAAGAAATGCATTGGATATGGCCAACAAGAAGTCAATTACAAATAAACGGTCAACTTGTAGTTGTTCTTTTTTCTTAATTGCATATAGTATACTCTTAAAGATCAATAAGATCTGCAGATAATATATGATAAAACGAACTGTCTTTTTCCTGTTTCAGTAAGATACTTATTGTTTGGAACTGTTTAGAAGGAATCTGCCGGATTAGATTGAGGTTAGCTAGGAAATCACAAAAGTGTTCGAAAAATGTTATTAAAAATTAATTACTAGCGAACTCTATAAAAATTTAGCTTTCTAGAATTAGAATAAATAGAATAAAAATAAAAACAATTAAAATAAAAAATTCGTATGCCGCAGAAATTAAAAATTTAATTCCTCCAGAGTGATCTCGAAAACTACAAGGTTTTAATAAACTAGGTATATAACCAATAAAATTTTAAAGGTTTTAAGCAATGAAAAAAATGAATCAAATCCATTTTTTATATAAAAAATTAATTTTTAGTCTGTTCTTTTTAATCGAAAAATAAACTTATTTTTATTTGTTGTACAATATAAACTGTCGATAAATAGATATAAGCTTATCGAAAAATATCTATTATCCAAGCATATCTTTAATAATAAGCGCCATCAAGAAGTGGGAACAAAATTCAATAATAAAATTTTTTTTCAAAAAATACCATAAAGTTGATCAAAAATAAAAAAAAATGTCTAATGCCTATGATAAAAGCAATCAAAGTTTTCAAAAGGCTAAACTCATCTTTTTTGCATTAAAGAAGTGTTTGTAGGAGTGGCTCGATATTTTTTTATGTAGAACTGGATTAAACAGCATCCACTAATAGAAAAATAGTTTGATAATATTGCTAAATAAGATATGCTCATTAAAAAAAATGAAGATTTTAGTTTTTTAGCAATACACTTTTTTTAATATACAAGATAAAAAAATTGTTTGAGGGTATTTTCTGTTCCACAAAAAAAATACTACATGCCGGAAAAATTTCAGTAAAATAAAAATATATCTTCAAAGTTTTTCTAACAGCTTAGCTTATAAAATGACCAGAATTCTGGCTAAAAAGCTGAAACTTTATTATAATGGGACTTATTTCTAGTATTTTCTTCGTATAATTCTATTTTATCATTATTAAACAAGTGGAAAATATTTATTTAAAGTCAAAACTTTTAGTTAAAAGAATTATATTGAAAAATGTAAAACATTTTTTTTTTTTAATTTAAGAGTTAAGAGTTTTTCTAAAAGCTAAGCTTAGAAAATGACAACACGATTCTGCCTAGAAAGCTAAAACTCTATTTTTTGGAGGGACTTACCTATACCTATTTCTAGTAATTTCTTAATATAATTATTTTTTGTTATTATTTAAAAAAAATATATGTATATATTTATTTCAAGCCAAAACTTTGAGTTAAATAGTTAAAAAAAAATTAGTTTATTATACAATTTTATTTAAATTTTTGTAACAAAACTATGCTAAGGCATAAATATTAAAAAAAAGATAAAAGTCCGCCTTTAATACAAATCTTTTAAAAAAGTCCTAAATAATATAAGAAATATTGCTAAAAGCTAATTTAACATTATAACAGGGAAATAATGAGAAAAAATTATAGTAATCCAAGAAAGTTTGACTCGTATATTAAATGCTTGGGAAAACAGTGGCAGGAAAAAAACCTTAATTATTATGAAAAAAAGATTTATAGAGCTATAAATTATTAATTTTTCAATTAAATATTGTGCTATTCTACTTAAAAAATCTCTTTTTTTCTTTGGCACATTTTGCTAAACAATTGTAACGTCACGCCAAAATTTGAACGTACAATATAATTTGTATATAGAAAATTTTCAAATCGGGTAATGTCAAGAGTAAAAGCCCCAAGAAAAATAGACGAAATGGAAGTGAGTGCCGAAAAACAAAAGGGATCGGAATCTTCTAAGCCATACCTTTAGTATATTAGTGATGCTATATATCAATAATTAAATAAACATTTTTATTTAGAAACAAGTAAAAAACCAAAATATAAAATAAAAAATAAAGAAAATTGAAGGGAGTGATGCAACAGGGAACGGAGTCTTTGTAGCTGTTATTAGTTCCTTTATCACCTTAAGAAGCTTAGGGCCCCATAGCCCATTTATACAGGGGCACACCTAACATCTTTTGTCAAAGATATTGGGAATGAATTAGCTGGTCCGAAAACATCACTCCATTAATTTGTCGATGTGTTGCCACATTATTGTATCCCTATAAAAATATAAAATACGTTTGTTTGCGATTACTTTTAAATCGTACCTCGATTCTAGTTCCAGGCACTGCGCTATAATGCTAACCTTTTGTTCTCTTAAATGGGATTCCAACCTTTTTCAGGTTAATTATATTCTGCTCAATTTATATGGATGTATAAGCAGCATTTAAAATGACTACACATTTTATAATAACTATTATCATATATCCCAAAACCTGAACTAAACATTTTATTAAATAATAATATTGGTTTATTATTAATTTAATCTTACACGCGCTTTCCAGTTGGATAATACTGCAGCTTACTAGCAAATAGTTTATCGATAAAGTCTCCAAGCCGGTTAGTAAATCTTTACCGGTTGAAGCGCTGCAAAGTCTGTTTCCGCTCGTGGCTAAGTTAGGATTAGCTTCCTTTTGCGAGTTGTTAATAGAGTCTTCATAGACTCAGTGTTAGGGCATAACAACATGAACCAAACTTTCCGGTATTCAGAACAACTACCAAGACTATCGACAACCAGTCCTGTTGTTGGCCACCATTTACATATGTCTACAAGCAAACAGACCAACAACCGGTGCCGGCTAACGTTGGAGACCGACCACGTCGGGGTCTCTGATGACCAAGAAATGTTCAGACCAAAAACATTTGTGTGTCAACTTGATTTTCTATGTCAAGCATTGGGCAGCCGTAGCTCGCTTGATTTTGGCCTTTCGATGTGGCCAGCTAGTTGGTGGAACAACAAGTTAGCCGGATCGGTTGCGTGCGACAATTTGGGATATGCGCAAACTTGCACACCTTGAGCAGGTTCCAAAACATTTTAGACGCCGCCAGTTTGGCAGTTTTTATGTAAATGGCCATAAACAAATTTTGATTAGTTGCACCCAAAAACTTTTAACACTTGTAAGCACTCAAGCATCAAGGTTGGATGCAGTTGCTCCAAGCTGTAGAAGATGCAAAGCGTGCGACATTGAAAAGCAAATTGCTTTTTATGCAACTTAATAAAGCGTTGCAATGAAATTGCATTTTTATAAACACATTATTTTTGTTCGTACACAATAGATCTGACTTGGATTCGCTGCAATTCCAGCTGACATGTGAGATACCGCGCATACGCGTCAAGGCTCAGTATAGATCGACAGGTGTGCTGATCTTGGTGAAGGCCTCGGGTGCCGGTGACTACTGGGGCGAGTATGGTGAGTAAACGTTTACGTAAGCCCCACTGGCAGTTAACTAATGCCCAGTAACTTGCACTTTTTCCAGAGGGCGTCAAAGCCAAGATCTATTTCAAGGCGCTGGCCAATGAGGGTCCCGATGGACGCACCTATTTAAGCACAGATGCAGTCAAAATGGATTTCAATGTTAAGGACATACAAATGGGCGTGGATAATATAGCCAATGGCAATTCAGTTATACGTAAGTTGAATCATGCCAAACTCTAGCTTTTATTAAATATGACCCTAATCTTTGCAGAGGCTGCCTTGAACTTGTTTATCAACTCCAACTCTCAGGAGCTGTTGAAGGAAATGAAGCCAGCGCTACGCACCAAGCTTACTTTGGTCATACGCAACTTTATGGATCGTCTGTTTGCCAAAATACCCCTAGACGAATGGATTAACTTGAATTAGCTTTAATTGGAAATTAAAACCTTATTTAAGCTCTAATTTATTGCACACGCCCACACACAAACAAACAAAGATCAAGTTAATAAAGTATTTGTATGTAATGTTAGCCCCGTCTGAGTCTAGGGCCTTAGTCACTGGGTCACATGGTAGCTACGGATGCGCTTACCTAATATCCGGCCAGATACAAACACAAAATATATGGCACAAAACTGTTATGAACTCTATTAGCCCTATATGTTCCATGGGTGTTCCGGATGCCATAAGGGCTATTTATCATAAAAGTTTGAGAGCCAACCTGGACGAGGGCATATTATTAAATGCACGTATAGCGAAATCTAGACAAATGCCTATTAAATTGAATAATGAATGAATCTATGCAAATATGGAATGGAACCAATCGAAAAAACAAAAAAAAATTCTCATCTAAAGCTTTTGGTTAAAAGCTTAGGAGAGTTTCGTCTATCACTTGACCCAAATTGCGTGTCGACGAGCAATTTGCATAGACAACAGCCCACCTTCGTATAGCTTCCAAGCTTTTTAAGGGATGCAGTGAACCATGTCGTAAACTTGCACAAAGTTAGGGGGTAATCAAAGGGGTCATTTCTGATGCGCTGAGGAGATCATAGTGATAATTAAATTACATAACTGCGACACAGTTATATAAGTGCAGGTTTGGATACCCTTTCCAACTGATCGAACTTGGGCAAGGTAGATAGATTCTAAAGCTTTGATTATGATGGAAAAATATTCTAGTAACTTATATTAGTGGTAAGACCTTTTTTTATTCTTCTGCTTGATGAGAATTCTCAAACTCTGAAGGCGCTGAAGGCCATCTCAGCTGGCAACTGTTCGAACTGCCCACAGAATTTTTTGCCACTAGTGGCAAGTGCTTGCCAATATCAAAACTAACCAACCAACTACAAAATAGATTTCCGAGATTTCCCAACATAATTGTGGCTTATTCATAAATTCTTTCTGAAAAACAAAATGCCAAAATATCAAAAGTTTGGTTATTTAAGAATTTTAGGTTCTTGACAAATATCCCACTCGGGCCCAATGCCCCTACTGGCCGCTCCTTGCGGGCGCCCATGAGCCAAAGCTAACGTGCACTTGGACACTGATCGGTGCTCAAACAGTTGTCTGATTGCTGGTGGATTAAACATTTTGTACAGATGCCAAGTTGCCCGACCGTCGACACATCTTTATCAGCGCTTCGGACGACCTTAAAGTAAACAGACGCATGGGGATCCCGGAAACCGAATTGCTAAGAATGGGCCCAAGTGTGCTAAGGATTCGAGCCGATTAGTTAAAAAAAATATTGGAATTTATTTAAACCTTCTACTTCTCGATCATACCCTGTTTGTCATTCCGGGGTTCTGTATACACACTCCTTTGTAACCTCTAAAGCAAAAGAATGTCTACGTTAACTTCCTAGAGCGAATTACTATTATTGAATTACTATGATTTTATATTGGTCAAAAAAATGCAGGAACGCCGACAACTTTTACAGAAAGAGTCGAAAAATGTCCGTATTTTTAAGCGACTCCTTAGTACCAGTAAGTGAAGTTGTTAAATGTCATTACAGAAGACTCACTTGTAATATCAAATTAATAGCAAAACACTAATAACGCAGGTCAACATGGTTTATTTTTTGACAAGCTAAGGGTAATTCCGGAAGTTATTTGCTGCGTAGAATCCGAACCCGGGATCAGAATAGGCCTAACACGTCAGGATGCCGAGATATTTGAGGCTAGGTATCGAAAAATCGATGTTTTTTCCTAATTATGAGGTTATGTGGAAACTACTTTTGAAGTCTGTGATCGCTGAGAACGGATATGAAGTCAGAAAAATTAACCCCCAAGTTGCAACAGAAATTACACAGTAAAAAATTATTGTCTCAAAAGCGTAATGCAAATGCTAAAGACGTCGAAGGAATATACCTCGCAACTTCGAATAGACATAACTATGCTAAAGAAAATTTTAGCCAATATCTTTAACTCTTAAATTAAAGTAAGATGAAACTAGAGAGATAGACCACATTTTATTTCACCCTTTATATAACCTCAAAAGTAGGAAAAAAAAAACATCCAATATATCAAAATCTTGACGTGAAAGGCCAATTCTGACCTTTCATTGGGATTCTACGCAGTAAATTACTTCTTAAATTACCCTTAGCTTTCCAACAACTAACATGACCACATTATTTGTACACCTGTTTAAGGAATTAATGATAACAACCTTTCAATTTGCTTAAAACGGATTTTGGCAATCTAAATCAAACCTGTAGTTGTCGAAGGGTCTAGCTGGATAAAGTACTGGAAACTTCCCCAGCGATTTTTGAAAAGTAATGATACGATTCGATACAGAATGGGGGAAAAAAATGTTAGGCCAAAGGCTTATTGCAAAAAATACTCCGTTTTTTCTAAAAAAAATAATGTTTACTCCGTTTTTTAATCGTCGGTTCTTCCGGAGAAATAACTAAGAATTAATTCTACGCGGTCTAAAAATTACACTTTTTTTACTATAACTTGTAAAGTTTTCATCTGATTTAAACCATTTTTGTTCTTATTGACAGATTTTATAATATTGCTTTAAACCGTGAAACTCTCCTACGGGACGGAGCTATATATAGGCATAAATGAACAAACTTTTAGGTTCTCTGCCGCTTATTGCCTTTGAGATACTTTTGATTATACAAGATGAACAGACAGATGGGCAGACAGAACATTACTATAACGCATTGGCTGTTAATGCTGATCAAGAATATATATACTTACTGGGGTCCGCCGCGCCTCCTTCCATTTGCACGTATTATACCTATGGTGCAGAATATAAAAATTAAGCCCATAAGGATGCCTATTATCTTGCGATTGAAGGAGATGGCGAAACAGTTTTTAATCCACCTCATATGGGTTCTGGAACTCAAAGATATCGAGGGCAATTTCATGGCAAGACACCATAGATACCTATGGCCAAAGAAGCCACTTTGCTCTAGCTGGAAATCCAGCGTGGAATCAGATATCGAACACGTCCAGGATCTCACAGCAAAGTTGGTCGGTATACTGTAGGAAAAGAACAAAGCAACTTTTCTATCTAATTAGACTTCAATGATCGACCGTATTCCGAGCAATTACCGAACACTGGCTGATGAGAATCCACCCAGCAAGACTCAATGCACCTCATTATGACTTCTGTGGAAGTTGTGACGATGGGGAGAAGCTGGAGACGGTGGAAAATCTCTTCTGCCACTGCCTTGGACTGTGTGGAAGAAGATTTCGATTCCTCAAATCATACTTCTTAAATGACTTATTTCAGCTGTCAGAGCAGAGTCCAAAAAGCATTTCAAGGTTTATTTAAGCGAACAGATGGCTTTGGTCGATATAGAGGACATTCTGAGTAAAGTGTGACACACTGTATTTGATGGATTACTATAAGATATACGGAATTAGTCTTAGGATGGATTCTTCTTTTTGAAGTGTATATACATCAAAACTCACAAAAGACGGTCGACACTCAAGCTTTAACTCAATTTGAAAAAAAAAATAATTTGTCCATAAAGCCTTGGACCCGTCACTTTCTCTATATGAAAGCTAAATTATCTAAAATCTTTCTTTACTGCCCAGCTAGACTATTAATCGAAACTCCATGCACTACCTCAAGCTGTAAGCCCCTGGGGTTTGTTTGATGAAAAACAAATTATACCCATAGACACTTTTTCAAATTCATGACCTGATGATGTCAATTCGCTAATATGATTTTATACTTTAATTCTTGTAAGTATTATATGTTTAGATAGTTGAGCAACTCAGTCTTTCTCAAAGTAATAGGCGCAAATTGAAAGAGGCGTACAACTTCTAAATTTAAACCCAACAGATTGTCAACAACGGATAGACGAACTAAGGGGTACATCTTCCATACATAGTAACTAATTGCGAACTGCACGCCAACACTAAGCCAAGGCAAAAAAAATACAAAAACAACAACTATTGAAAAAACTTAAAACTCATTAGAGGAAACGTTCAAATGTCGCGACATGGGCCACCAACACTTAGCATAAATTAAAAAAAATATGTTTTAGGTTTTTACAAATTTCTAGTAGTTAAATTAAGTTGAAAAATGGTCAATGGGCAAACTTCGTGGGCAATTCTATGTAAGCCAACATTGTAGAACAACAAAAATTTCCAAAGCCAAAGATAGATTTGTAGCTCATAGATACGTAGAACGTTGCGACGCACGCTTATGCAGATCGTTTGTTAATATGAAAACTATTATTGTTATTATTAGAATATCTCAGCTTTGCTCTCACTCGCTCTGGCGTGTGCTTAGCGCTCTCTCGTTTTGGCCCACGTTTGTCAACCTGGTTGGGAATTCTACGTCGCGTCTTGTTCTGTTGTAGCCGGCACTGTACATGCCCAGATACATGTAAATCACAACGTTAGTTTTTTGCTATAAAAACCGTACGAGTCTACAGTATTTCATTCAGTTGAATACTTGGCTCTAAGCTTACAGAACATTAAACGGTCTTCAAGTGAAGTAACAACAAAATTAAACACAAATTTTAAGTGATTTTAAAACGTTAAAAAGTTTCAATTGTGTAAGTTACAAAACAAGTTACAAGTGTTTAAAGTACTATATCCTTAAAGGCTATAAATCAATTTACGACAAAAAGAGCAAAACTATCAATTAAACGCAGTTAAAAATTAACTACAGTAATATCAATTAATTTTTATCACCGATTTTAACCAGTTTTAGATGTTTACAAAACAATTTTGTAACATTTAGTTGACAAGTTATCTCGCCCCAAACGAACTACTGTAATTAGTTTGGGGTTCAAAAGTTATCAAAGTTATTAGCTACAATTATAAAAAACTGCTTAACAAAAGAGCTCAAATAATACTAATCAAGTATCCCAGACAAATTGCCTCAAACACCTCCCACTTATTAGCTCGGTTGGATCGTGCCACTCAAGTGCCCCTAATAAACGTTTTTGTTCCCATAATTATTCTGTCTACAACTAGTCGTTGGAAAAGTTTAGCTAGTAATTTTATGTCTTGTGACGTCAGTGGATTCAATTACATAACTCCCTTCTTTTCCTTACTTTTAGTTTTTTATTTTAAAAATGGAATCCAGACTTATTGTTGCCGCTTTGCTGTTCTGCCTTGGCGCTGCCTCTGCCAGCACTATGCGTAAGTGCCTCATACACTTCCTCCACCAACACTTCTTATAATCAAAACTCCCACTCCCTACCTCCTCCAGCTGATTACATCAAGATTTGCCACCGCAACGATCCCGAACTCTCCAAATGCATCAAGAACAGCGTACACAATCTGCGCCCCTATTTGGGCGATGGCATCAAGGAACTCAATGTGCCACCCATGGAACCACTTTATATCGACGGTTTAAATATTCTTGAAGCCGGCGCTGGTGGCGGCATTACCGTCAAGGCCAAGAAGTTGAACATCTATGGCGCCTCCAATTTTGAAATTACCAAAATGCGCGCTTCCATGACCAACAGGCGTTTCGATTTTGAACTTTTGCTACCCGAATTGCGCGGCGAGGGTCTTTACAGCATCAATGGCAATATCTTGGCTTTACCCATCAAGGGCAATGGTCCATTTGTGGGCAACTTTACCAATTTTATTGCCTATGTGCGTCTTACCTATGACATCAAGAACATCAATGATATTGAGTACTTCCAAATCAAGGAATTTGGACTAAAAATACGCACCGGCAAGGGACGCTTGCGTTTGGAGAATCTCTTCAATGGTGATAAGGTGCTCGGTGACGTCATCAACGACACAGTCAATCAAAATTTTGAGATTTTCACAAATGAAGTTATTGCACCCATTGCGCGTGCCTTGCAGGACAAATTCTTGGTCATTGCTACCAAAATTGTGGAGAACTTTACCTACAATGAACTGTTTCCTGTCTAAAGCAGAAAGGCAGTTGCCCAGCGCTTTCTGGCGACGTAGTCTTAAGTTTGAAGTTTAACAAAACAAAATGATGTGCAAATGCTTGTGATAAAACTTAATTTCGTTGTAATATTATTTAAATATCTTATTAATAAATATAATTGAGTAAAACTAAAACAAAAAACTTTTGACTTTTTAATGTGATTCGATCGGATTGGGAGAAAGATATAATACAACGAACCAATTTTAAAATGAAAGATATTCAAAAAAAAAAAAGTGTACTTCTTAATATTACTTATATGACACAAAACATTCAATTTCAATATCCTTTAAAGGTACCTATCAAGCTCTTGAAAATATATCGTTAAGGCTTTATGATATAGTCAACCGATTTTAAACAAATTTGATACAATGGTTGGGAACTTTGTCCAATTTGGACACTATATCTTCATAAACAACCATTCAAAACTTTTGGTTTTTTCAACACTCTCTGAAACAACTCTATAGGAGCTATAAAATAAAATACCCTGTGCCACTAGTTTGCAATAAAATCCGGTTTCTTCATAAAAAAACAAAAACAGAAGAATTTTTAAGCAAACAATTTTTTTGACCGATTGTTCCTATGGGAGCTATATGATATAGTCAACCGATTTCAATCAAATGTGACACATACTTTAAAAAAAATCTTAATGCCGAATTTAGTTTAAAAAAGTCTTCATAAACAAACGAAACATAACGAATTTTGTTTAAAAAACGTTTTTTGGACCGATTCGTCCTATGGGAGATGTATGATATAGTCTACCGATTTTAAAAAATTTAAATTCGGTTCAATGCTTAAGACCTATAAAAAACTAACAAGTGCCAAACACAACAAATTTTGTTGAAAAATCGATTTTTTGGGCGATCGCTTCTATGGGAGCTATATGATATAGTTAACCGATTTTGATCAAAGTTGGTATAGTTCTTGGGAAAACTTACGAATGCCAAATTTGGTTACGATATCTTTATAAATACCCGAATTATCCATCTAAAACTTTTGTTTTTTTGAGGTCGTCTGAAACACCCCTATGGGAGCTATATAATTTAACCCCGATATCAAAAAAATAAAATTAACTTGTCTCCTCTGGAATAATATGGGATCTTTCAAACGGACAGACGGACGGAAGGACGGACGGACATGGGTATATCGACTTCTCTATTCACCCTGATCATATTTTAGGTAACTTTGGGGTGTCTCCGAC
Organism: Chymomyza amoena; assembly: GCA_037043745.1. Lineage (NCBI taxonomy): Eukaryota > Metazoa > Arthropoda > Insecta > Diptera > Drosophilidae > Chymomyza > Chymomyza amoena. The sequence continues at coordinate 68,117 of JBAMAX010003837.1, forward strand.
GACTCCTTCTATATGTAACATACATTTTCGGCTTGCACAAACTTAATATACCCTTTGTACCATTCGGTAAAGGGTATAAAAATTATACAAAGACTGCCCTTTCACTTGAGTAAGGTTAAATCTCAGAGTAATGGCATGGGCCCCAGGTCATCAAATCGGGTGACTAAAAGCGCCTTACGGTGATGATTCCGGAGAGTTTTACATCTAGATTGGAAGATCAACTATCTCTAGAATAGTTTCAGGTATAAACTGCACCTATTCCGATTGTACAAATATTGCAAATTTTTAAATATTCATAAAACAAGTCCTAAGTGTCAGTTGTTTTAAATAATAAATATTTCCCTTCGTCTAACTATATAATCTAATGAAAGCTTCTGATAAGATTATTAAAAATATTATTTAAAACAAGTGGATCGGTGCAAATTTAAAAAAATAGCCTGTTCTTCTTGGCTAAAGGAAGTCAAATTTAATCATTTTTTGTATATTTTTTTCTCTAAGCTTCCGATTTTTATAACATTTGCTCGCTATACATAGGAATTAACAAGTTAACTGTTTAATGGAAAAGGTGAAACCCCTAAAAGTTCAAAACTTTTTTATATTTTAGTTTACTTGAGTCAACATAACGATTTTGAGGACAGTAGCGTTTTCAGGCTTTTATCAGGTTTCAATTTGGCCCATTTTGACTATAACTTTTAAAATGACCGATCAATTTTAAACAAGTTTTGACTGAGTGCCAACATTGTCAGTTAAAAAATGGGGGAGTAAGAGCGAAATTCTCTTGTGGGGAACTAAACGCATCCTTGCACAATAACATGTTTCTGACTGATCATCTTTGTAGGTATTTTACATACCACAGTACAAGGTACAAGACGTTGGGACATATATTGATGGAAAAAAATAGAATGCAAATAAAAAACTGAAAGTAAGATTTGACAAATAAGCTTTTTTAGCCTTCCACTAAAAAAGGCATTTCTTCTTGTCACTCACAACTTTTTTACTCTATCAATATAAAGGAAACCGCTGTGTAACCGCTTTTGTATACAAAAGGGTATTTAAAGGAAAAGCTTCGAAAATACAATACAACAAGCTAAATGCAAGCAATTCAAATGAATACACACGAGTGCCGAAATCCTTTTGCTGCCAGTGTCTAGAATTTATTTGAGTTAGTTTTTTTTTTTAATTGTGCTTAACTGTCTTAAATAAATATACACGAAATGTTTAAATTTATAGCTAAAATCCAGCGTACTTAGTTCCAACTAACATCTAACAATCAGGTAGCACTGCCATTTTGTTCACTATACAACCAACTGGCAAGCTTTGAACACAGTGTCGCAAGCTATAAATCGATAAATATTATATTTAACATCAAAAAAATAATTTTCCAACACTAAACGGAGCTCGTTGTGAACGCTTGCAGTGGCCTACCACCACTCCATACGTGCTCTGCTGTTTCAGTGCTTCTTCTTACTTTGCTCAGTGCCCTCAATTAAAATCGACAGCAAAATTTCATTGTTAAAAACTAAAACGCGTTGGAAAAAGTTTAAGTTTAATACACACTAAGAAACGTTGTTGTGAAAATATGTCAACACCTGCACGTAGGCGTCTAATGAGAGATTTTAAAAGGTAAGCAAATAAAACAATAAAAAAAAGCCAAGAAATTTTCAACGTTTCTGTCGCGTCGTCGTCGTCGTCGTCGTTCAATCAACGAGGAGGAGAAACCTAGCTATCCAATACACATATGAATGTATGTCGTGGAAAAGTTTGCGCAGTGCCAAGATACATGTGTATATGCGAATGTGTTGCTGCTAAGCGCGCGTGTGTGTGTGTAAATATAAGTTGAATTTTTTTCGCTGCTTTTTATTTAGTGCTCTAGTACAAAAACAATACAACGTTCAACTGCTGCGCTGCTGCTGTTGCCAGTGTCTTTGACACTTGACTTTGATGTGTGTGCCAAAGAAGAGAAAAACAATACAAAAAAAACAAAATAGTACATAAAGCAAAAATGAAAATAAATCTGCCCAAAGAGCAGAGCAAAGCAAAGCAAAACTAACGAACAAAATAAAATTGTGCAATTTTTGCAGTTTACACAAATAATTCTTCCGTTTTTGCTATTGCGTCGCAGCCAAAAAAAAAACATCAACAAAAACAATCAGCAGCAACAACAAATTTGCGTAAAGAGCCTCATAAAAATACGACGTTACGTATACATACATGCTGCTGCTGTGTGTGTGTGTGTGTGTATAAAAGTGCTACCCATCTGTTTGGTCATTACCCATCAACGTTGTGCCCACCAAAAAAAAAAAAAAAACATAAAAGTCCTCCCACTTGGGTTTTTTTTTGACTCCTTACAGCCGTTTCAAGTCTTCGTGCTATTTCGTTACATATTCGAACGATGTACACAACACGAACACATTTACGCTGCCGCGCGCATGACGCGCACACGCTTAACCTTGTTGACTCATACCAAGGCAGCGACGCAGCAGCTGCCGCCGCAGCAGCTCCCAGTCATTATCTACGAAATGGCAGCTGCTTCTTCTTGTCTGTTTGTTTGTTGCGCTCTGCTCATAATTATTGTTAGCAAACGTAAGCGATTTAATTTCATCATTTTGTCAAAATAGCAAATGAGCGTATAAGCCAAATTCTATTATGACAAGCCAACTGGAACTCTTATTGGCAATTCGCTTCCTTTTCAAGGTCCCTGCGCCAGGTCTTTCTCCTCTCTACTTTGTGTTGGCGCTTACAGGCAAATGTCAAGGCTGCGCTTAGTCTCTTAGTGGGCGTCCATTTTGCGCCCAACAAAATGTATACAATTTGTTTATACCTTCGTTTATCAGCATTTAAGTTTTAGTCTAGTTTTCGATTATTTACACAATTTCAACAAAATTTTTTGTCTTTTTTTACTTTGTAGTTTGTTTAATCGATGATTTCATTTGGTTCTTTGTCATTTGTATTGATAAATGCGCCAGCAGGTTGAAGGGCGCGGCTATTTGCTTTAAAAGCTGTTGCTGCATATATGTACATATAAACAGCAATATGTTGACCTAAATAAGCGGCTGAGTCAGAGCAGGACGTGTTATTGGATATCACTTAAGAGCTATATATGTTATCGATGAGTGCGGCGTTGCGAATCTTGAATCTATTTCTGAAGTAAAACTAATGATTTGGTATAGTACTTACCTAGTAAGCGTTGTACTAGGCGGGAAGCTTTGGACTGCAAGAGTTAAACCTCATCCGCTGGATAGATATGTCCTTGTTTACACTTGCATATATTTGCAATTGCGCACTTATTGCATCTATTGCGCAGTGCCGCACTTGCAACCTTGGAATCTATTTTGGCCAGCCTCTACAAAGTAAACATTATTGTAAATTCCAACGTTAATCTAATTACTTGCGTAATGACTTACCCAGCTTATAACGATCAGTATGATTCTATGGTGGTGCATCACACTGCAAGAATAATCATACTCAATCTTAAATGGACGTCGAAGAGAGATATCCTTGATATTAGGGCCTCCTATTCAATATGTTTCTATTGCAAATCTCAGTCTGACTTATTATACCTTTTCAGTCTTCAGAATCAATATTTCAGTTTTTACGCTAAATTTCTCCATATCTGCAAATTAAAGATTCGGTAATGTTTAGCTTACTCATTTAGCTCTTGATTTACAATGCATTCATTTAATCAACTTATGATAAAGTTCTTGTTATTAAGAGACTTCTATAAAAATAAGTTGAGTGTATAAGTTGGTTCAAGGGAATCAATATCCCCTTGGTTTCTGTTTTGATTTAAAGAACTGAATTCTTCAACTAAATTTATAGAGAAAATGAGTTGGAGCCCCCAATTGAAGCGATCTTAAGTCTGGATCACTTCTCTTAAAGAGTATTTTCCAATACCACAGAAAGTTAATAGATTAAGAAGATCATCCGCACGTTTGTTCATAGAAGAACCATTTTGTGATTTAGTTGGTTTAACTTTATTACGGCATTCCTACCAATTAAGAGCTTATTCTAATTCTTGCTTGAATTTATTTTTGTTCTGTTTTAGTTACTATGTTGCTATGTATCTTTTGGTACTTATATAAAGGGTTTTTCAATATGAGCGCTACAAAAGTTTTTTTTAATAAAACTTACGGTTTTGGATATCAATGATTCCTGTGAAAGTACATGCGATGCCATTATATATGGAACTCGATTACTTTTGCATGGCCACCACGGGCACGCTTGCAGAAGTCCAGACGCTGAACCCAATTTTCGACGGTTTTCAAGCATAAATCGGTATTCGTACGAAGTTCATCAATCGGCGCTGCTTGTTGGCATAGACCATAGACTTGACGTAGCCCCACAGAAAATAGTCTAACGGCGTCAAATCGCACGACTGAGGCGGCCAATTGACTGGGCCATTTCATGAGATACGTTCACCAAACTTGGTTTTCAATAAAAAATCGACTGTGACATTCGCTGTGTGGCTTGTGGCGCCGTCCTGTTTAAACCACATATTGTCCAAGTCCATATCATCCAATTCGGGCCAAAAATATTCGGTTATCATTGAGCGGTAGCGATTCCCATTCACAGTAACGTGCCGGTCTTGATCATCACTCAAGAAGTACGGCCCAATGACGCCAAACCGTAATTTTTTCGGGTTGCAATGGTGACTCGTGGAGTACGTGTGGATTGCTGCCTGACCAATAACGTATATTTTGCTTATTGACGAAGTCATTCAGCCAGAAATGAGCCTCATCGTTGAAGATGATTTTTCGATAAAAATCGGGATCATTTTCAAGTGTTTGCTCAGCCCAATTCACGAACATACGGCGCTTCTGGTGCTCAAGCGGCTTCAGTTCTTGCGTCAATTTGATCTTGTAAGGATGTAGGCCAAGATCTTTTGGCAAAATTCGTGACAACGACGTCACAGAGATGCCCAACGCTTGAGAACGACGTGTGAGAGACTGATTTGGGTCTTCCTCAATTGATGCGCTAGCGGTAGCAATATTCTCGACACTACGGGCACTTTTTTGTCTCACTGGCCCGGAAATATTTTGTACTATGCTTGTGGATTCAAATTGTTGATCTGGCAGGACAATTGTGACGACCATAAATGGGACGTAGCGCTCTTAAAGTTGAGGCCACTGACTCCGCATTTCGGTAGTAAATTTGAGTAATTTCGACTCTGTGTTGGATCGTATATCTTTCCATGATAAAATGGCAAACATTACTGAAGCGAAATGTCAAGAGAGGGGGAAAAAATATGGCGTCGTTTGCTGCCCCTATCGGTCTACTTTTGTAGCGTTCCTATTGAAAAACTCGATATATGAGACATGAGCACGTAAAGATTATTAATTTTGATATAAAAATGCATTAAAATTCTTTAAATATTAAGTCATTTGATTTATGATAGTCATAGAAGCTTTACCTACTAATGAGGCACTGCAGACGCTCCATAGATCTAATCAAACAAGTTAAGATATTTTTAGAACGAAACGGTTCCACTTTCCAGACGTAATTAGCCATTTTTCAAGGTGTGCTCTCATTTTGATAACAAATGTTTTACTTTGTATATCTTTGCTTTGGTTTACAAATACCCTAGAATAAACAGTCTAACCAGACGAGAGCTGCTTTTTAATCTAACCAGCTTTGGCTCTGATACCTTTCCTACTAATTTTGCTTTAATTGCTTTTGTGTGTAAACAGTCTGTTTCCAAAGAAATTTATAAAACTTGTTAATAGACCATTTTCCTGATATGGAAAAGTTATTAATATACCTTCTGTTAGGTTTCGATCTGCCTGTTTTAATATATTTTTTCCCACTGACGCTAAATATAGTATCGATGGGTTAAGAGACAGATCAACCCATCGATACATACTATCGATATAGTTATTTATATGCGATTAGTACAAACGCTTACTTTCAATGGTTACAATTCAAACATAAATTCTATTCATTACAGCTTAACTTAGGCTAAAGCTTTTAATTTTCCAAATGTAAACAACACTCTGCACTTTTGTTTGACCAAAATTTGGCATATAGCAAATCATTATTGCACTCTATATGCATAAACAAGTATATTATGTATATCATTAGCTTATTTACTTGCACGCCTTTGTTTGCATATCGACATAACATTCTGTGAAGAAAAAGCCATTTCAGTTCCAATGTAAGCGTTTTCTGTTCGCTCATTGAACTCGGCTAAAAGCAAATACCAAAGAAAGCAGCTAAGAAAAAAGACAGCACACTCATGTAAATATGTATACATATATATAAATATGGCTATTTGTTTAGAAACATGCACAATTGCGAAATACTATGTATCATGTATATCAAGTAGGAAGACACTGGCGGCTAACAATTTTAATTATCAATTTATTGTATTACTCATATGCGCTTATTTGTTGACATTATTTTGTTTTTATATACATACATTTATTGTTTTCCGGTTCAGTGAAATATTATAATTATGAATACAGCAACAATTTGCTTCTAGAATCGACCTCATTGAGCAATCAAAAGAATTATGTATGGCATGCAGTCGAACGACCCTAAAAGTAGAATATGAGTTGGTTATTAGGGAAAAACTTAAACTTCCTAGTAGTTTGTTATATTCATTTTCGATTCTCCAGACGTTCACTTTCGAAATCCATCGAAAATTCGAGTCATCATAAAATTGTAAACATTTCTTTCAGTTTGTTGCCCGCTATATATACCATGCAGATAAAATATTTTTATACTTATATACATGCACAGCAGCTTCCTATACAACAAAGATGACGCAGCTTAAAAATTTTGAAAAATGTATTTCATTATATTATTTTTTACGTCTTAAAAATTTAAAATATTTCTATTCTAATTGATATATTTTTGTGTGTGTTTACAGACTACAGGAGGATCCACCAACTGGTGTTTCTGGTGCGCCAACAGATAATAATATTATGATATGGAATGCTGTGATTTTTGGTCCACACGATACACCTTTCGAAGATGGCACCTTTAAATTAACCATAGAATTTACGGAAGAGTATCCAAATAAACCGCCAACAGTTCGATTTGTATCGAAAGTATTTCATCCAAATGTGTATGCAGATGGTGGCATATGCCTAGATATATTGCAAAATCGCTGGAGTCCCACATATGATGTGTCCGCAATTTTAACATCCATACAGGTGCGTCTTGAATTCCATTACCAAATGTATATAATGCTAATAACTCTTTGTTAAATTTTTATAGTCACTGCTGAGCGATCCCAACCCCAACTCACCGGCTAATTCCACCGCTGCACAGCTCTATAAAGAGAATCGCCGCGAGTACGAGAAACGTGTGAAAGCCTGTGTGGAACAAAGTTTTATTGATTAGCCATGCGCCATTGGTAGCAGCATCAGCGGCAGCAACAAGTGTGGCACCAAAAAATACAACCACCACAACAACAACAACATCGTGGTCAGGCTTTACGTGCAACAAAAAACTACAACAAAAACCACAACAACTTGCAATAATTTAAAAAAATTTAATAAAACCAATATTTATAATACTTATAATGCTATCAAATTGTAACACTCACACATAGAAACTCATAAACAAAGATAAACATCCAGTTTTAAAGGCAATTTCAATTTCAAGCAATTCACAAAATTCCATCATATTTTCGTTCTGCAAAAAAAAAACGTTTTACAACAAACCAAAACCACCAAAAATAAGCAAACGCAATAGCAAATACTTAAATTATCATAATGTAACTGCCACTAAATGGGCAACTAAATATTATAATTCAGCAAACAAAAAAAAAAAACAATAAATAATTAATTATTAAAAAAAAAAACAAAAACAAATCAAACACACATAAAGTTGATGATGCAAAAATAGTTTCATTTTAAATGTGAAAATTGCAAAAATTGTTAAATGTCGCTCGAAATTGTAAGCTAAAAACAATTTATCTAAAGATAAAAAATTAACAAAAATATTTATATAGTAGTCGATTTGTCGTAGCCACAAACAAAACGCTAAGTGAATAGAATTCAAATTTTAACAATTGTCGCAATAGAATTAATGAAATTGAAATACTGAAAGCCGAGCTTCATTAAGAAGGCTTCAACTTTTTTCCTTATTCATTTGGTCTGTTCAGTTTCGATTGATTCGATTGAAGAATTGTTTTTAAACCTTGAACTGCTGAATACGAATACCAGTTTAACCAAAATGTCAGTTAGCCTATCCAACCACGCAAGCTACCTATAAAATTTGATGTGTTTTTATTGGCTAAAATAGTATGAAAAACGCTAAAAGTTGTGTATGAAATTAACTAGAATTTGAAAGTAACATATATGTTAGTTGTTAGCATGTAATCTTTGGCCCAGGCTGCAGTTAAGCATTGCCTGATGGTCGACGTACAGTGAATCCTACTGTACACTAAACACACTCACTTAATCCAGCCCTAGCACGTGATTGCGGCTCAGGCTTAAAAAACAAAACATACAAAAATTGTTTATTATGTCTTATACAATACATTAATATGTCTTATATATAGAGCACATCCTCAAGGCATTGCCAAAACAAGAAGAGTCCTACTGCCACTGCTACACACTCTTGTTTTATTGTGTATTGGCCCCGCGGCGCTTCTCCTTAAGCTTAAGAGTTTAGCATTCTCCTCATGCTCCTGCTACTCCTCTTTCTATATCCGTTCATTTTTGTTCCTTGTTTCGCTTTGATTATTTTTATTTTACTTTATTTTTTCAAAAGGAGCAACGCTCCAAATTGATGCTCTGAGCATGCACTTTAGCTTAAAAAATATACAACAAAAGAAAACACATATTTATATACAATTATATTACAACAATTGATGAACAGCTTTTTGCTACAAATTTTTTATTGTTTTTTTTTTAATATTTTGTAACTAAACATTAAACTGAACCAATGCAGTCCCTTTGAGTTCTTGCAACAAACTACTAATACCAATCACAACAACAGCAACAAAATGAAGCAAAATGAATATAAATGATTAAGATTGAAATTAAATTATGTGGAATTTCAAATTATACCTTATTGTAATTTAAATATTAATAATATTAATAAAATATAAGATTTCAAATATCAATAAATATACGAGCATTTTGGCGTTTTTAATCGAAATAAGGTGCGGTTCAAAAACATAGACATATTTTTTGGAAAATATTTAGACCATGCAAAAATTCAAAACTTTCATAAGTTATTTAACAAAAAAAATGAAACAAAAAACTATTTTCGTTGTACACTGTTTATTGCCAATTATTTTTATTAATATAAAAAGGAATTTTTGAAATGCACTGATTTAGTAATTAACGGGAAATTTTTTGACTGCTACAGTGTAAATTTTTTTTAATAATTTGCTCATTCTGTAAGAACAACTAACTAATATTTTCCAAATAATGTGTTAGATGGAATAATAAATAATTCCCTGTTTGACCCCTGGGAGGGGCATGGGGATCTCTATTAATAACTGCTAGAACAAAACAAGGACCTACAGTTTATAGCTGAATTCGAACAGCGGTGTCTTTAATTAATAGAGACTTTCTATGGCAAATATATTTATATGGAATAATCTGCACTAATTTGTGTTTTTATTTAGAATTCTCTTTTAACTTTGCAATTAAGTGCTTACTGCAATTTTCCTCACGAACGGCAAAACACTATTTTCGAAAACTTAAAAGTAGTCACTGCTCTTAATTCACGATGATGTGAATAGAAATTCAGTTTTGTCTTTCGGTTTATTTGACCCATCAAGATTACCCTTTTTCTTTTCAGAAAACATAAACATGTACAGACCGTTCTTAACAGATAGAAGACGTGTCTGCTTGTGCTGCCGCAGAATCCCTCAATTGGTGTTTCTTGACCTTAATTGAGGCTTTTAAAGCAGATAAAGATTCAATCGAAATTCAACCTTTTGTAAGAAGAATTCTTCGGGCTGTTGCCTTTAGAACATTATACATTGTCTGATTTGGAAAATTTTAAACTACGATAAAATTGTCTCTGATTAGGGATATGGTAACATTTTACCGCGCTCTTCACTATCGTATCATTAAAACTGTGTTCGTTACTCTTCGATAGTACAGCATAGTATAATGCAATTTTATCATGGTGGAGAGTGTGTAAGGGGCTGGATCAATAGATCGGGCGTGCCGCATTTTGAGTACTGCAGCAGCTGACAGGAGGTAGAAGAGGAGGAAACAGTGGAACACCTCCTGTGTGGATGCATGTCACTATGCAGGAAGGACTGAATACACTGGATTCCGAAACTTTTGGGAATATTTCTGAATTCGCAGAAATTAGAATAAATAAGATTTATTCGTTTATTAATTCGACAGGTTGGTTCAAATAGGATACAGGGGAGTAGAGGACTGGCTCAAGTGGCATCACAACGGACCTTTCATAGGCCTAGGTGTGTCGGAAGACAACCACTTCTACCTTGCATAGTGCACATATGTACTGCTAGTCCTAGTTTGTACGCATCTAAAGCAAGGTGGACTTCTACCTAGGTACGCATTGCTCCCTTGAGGTGTTTTCCTCAGTTTATGAACATTTATCCATCTAACATTTGAATACAAAATACTACAATAAACTATCCTGTCTAACTTGACGGATGGTCTTATCTGCGACGCAACGATCTTCGAACTCAGTATTAGTGCCGCATAATCTGCGTAAAGTCTAAAATATTTTTAATACAAAGAGATTATTGCTAGAAGAGTTAAAAAAGTAAAGTACATATAAAATTCAGACAAAGGTGATATACTATATATATAAGTATCTTTACCTGTAGCCCGGCCTATGATATTTTATGTGCTTGAAATGAAACCATTGAAAAACGCCGAAATTCTTGAATCGCTGAATGGGTGACATTTCTCCAAGTATGTGAAGAGCGATCATAAAAGTTGGTCAAAGCTTGCTGCCTTGTCAATAATTACGACTCTCATGGCATACTTGCCCTCACGTGGTCGCGTTGTATTTCACAAAGAATACTTTAAGATTGTATAAATATGACTCAAAAATCATGTGTTAATGGCTCTATTTCGCAGACTTGAAAACAGAATCAATCACCTGACAATGCTGTTAGATTATTTTTCCAACGCCATCAATTTGTCATGGAAAATTGGAATATAAGAGAGGACGATATACAATATAAGTTCGCTTAAAAGCAAGTACATAGTTATCCTACCCATGTCCGAATTTTCTCAGGAACCCGGTGTAATTACTGTCGTAATAGAATTTTCTGGAATAACTTTCCCTACGGCTCAACTTATAGAGCTTTCCTTTTTCACAACTGAATATATACTATGAAGTTTATAGTTAAAATATAATTTGTTTTTGCAAGAAAATAAAGAGTCCGAAAACCACGATATGCAGGCTAGTCATTAGAAGATGTAGGGCACAGGAAGTCATAAAATTTAAACTGATGCTAGTGTATATTAAATTATATTAATTTTCATACATTTACGCAAGATGTACTACAGCCTATGAATAAAAAGGGGAATGCTTTGATATGCCATCAACAACACCTTTCGATCCCATTCAATATTTTGAAACCATTTCTCCAATAGTAGGATCTTACAAAATTCTTTGTAAAATTCACACGCAGACTATATCGAAACAAGCGTGCAGATCCAAACCGAGGCGTACCATCATAACCTTCCAAATACCGTGCAGAAGCAGATATTGTTTCAGCCAAACCATGCCACCAATTCATTTGTTTTTCCATCTTCGTTACTATGTAGTAGAACCATTAAAACCAAAAAGAGAAATTGCAAAAAATATCAAAAAGCAACTTTCCTGGGTTTGATTTGGTAACTCCCAAAATGATCATTAAACTGCCTATGTGTGTTTTAGATATAAGCTGTCTTTTTGATACAATAACAAGACTTGTATATTTCTCTAATAAATGGAAAAAGTCGATTATGGTAATGATTCCTAAGCCGAGAAATTACAACACGCCTGTTAAGGCCTATGCTCCAAATAGGAGTTAAAGGAACATATATATGTTTGAGCGCTATCAAAGTGAGCAACATAATTTTGTTTTAGAGAAAAACATGGAACGATCTAGCAGATCAATCCAATCCATCAGAAATTCACACATTACTCGAGCACGACATTTCTTAACGTCGTACAAGCATCTTGCTAGACGGTCTTAAAAATAACAAAGCTTCTGCATTAAAATGCGCCCAAGCTGCTCGAGACGAGTCTTAGCAGTGAGATGTAACGCAAATACTTCCGAGGATCAGACAGAAGCTGGAGTGCCCCAAGGCAATGCTATCTGTATACGGCGGACATCCCCACAGACTACCAAGTTACCTCTACGTTTGCTGATTCTGTGTAAAGACAACTTGCAGATTGGCACATACAAGTAAACGAAGTCCTTCTGTATAACATCACACATTATACAGCGAGCACAGTCCAAAATCTTAAGAACAATCAGGGACATCGTGGTATCTGCATTTCCATATTAATCTCGCTAAACAAGAGATATCCGAAAAACAGCAAAAACATAAAATCAAGCTCACCTTATCCAAACTGTCTTTCAAGATCTCTAATCTGAGTTTGCAGCTACAGCTTATGGCCATAAAACTGATTAAACATTAAATCTGGAAATAGTAAAAGAAAAATGGTCTAGTATTTCTACATAAAATTACGTGATGTTAAAATATCTTAAAAGTCCTCAACATTTTCCCACATAGGTATAGTACTTGCTATAATATTACAACAAGATCAATCAACTTCTGTGGGTTTTTGTATAAAAACATTTTCAGTAAACAATACAAGACAAGTTATGTGAATTCCTTTTAATAGATATATTGCCCTCATTACAATGTTAAATGTATTTTACTTTAATTTGGTATTTTGTTTTAATTAAAAATTTATTAATTTGTTAATAAATGTCTATTAAAGTTAATGACTTAAGCTTATGTATTACAAAGTGTTGCATAATTTATTTGATAAATTTATGTAAAATTCAAAAATCAAAAACTAATAACGCCTAGCAATGCCAGAGCGTATGCAATTAGATTTATATTAAATAGGTTTTTGATATATAGTATTACGTAAGGTTGTATAGACCATTTTTATTATACCAGTTTTTTTTTGTTTAAATTTATTGCAATAACAATTTTGTTTTAAGCTTAAAGTATTTATGTATTTAGCTTTGACACACACAGAATATTACACATAAAACCAAAAAATACTCAAAGACAAAGAAATGCAGTGACGAAGAAATAATAAAAAAAAGAAAGAACAAAAAAAGACAAGGCACATTATTTACATGGAATCTAAACATAATTTGGCCTAAAAGTTATGAATATTTGTAAATAGTTAAAACCGCGCATAGATTACATATGTAAAGTATGTAAGTAAAGGCGCAAAGATAAAGTATGTATATAAAAGGGAATATTTGTGTTGTATATAAAAGTCACTTGTATAGTATACATATAAAAATAGTGAATACTAGAAGGCATTTCTATGTGGGCTTCATCATAATCAACATCTACAATAAGATTGTGGAATTGCACAAGAATTTGGACAGCGCATTGCATCTGGTTGGTTAAGCATATCTTCTAAGTGCAGGTATTGCTATGCACATTCTTAAAGTCCTGCGTTTGTGTGGTGCTGCGTAGGACCTCGAGCCATCTGAAGTGGTTAAAATATATTATTAATTAATTATTTTTAATTTACATAAAAAGCACATTAATAAACTCACCTATTGTATGTGTGTGCGCTCTCGGCGCGGAAAAAGTAAACGTGATTCTTGAACGACAACTTAAAGACAAACTCTTTTTGCACGGCATCCTGATGACCAGGTGGACCCACCGTATAGCCCAGCAATGGCAACGTCGCCAAGGCAAACTCATCCTGATAGCTCTTATAGAAATACAAACAGAACGATGTGAACACTACCCACAGCTTTTGCCAGCCGGAGCTGTTCTTAAATTTACGCAGCAAATAGCCGGACAATTGATTCTCAGCGGCTATGAGGTGATCGCCCAAACCGACGGTGGCGCCACGATGCCAGCAAACGTGGAGAGCGGTATTGCTGCGGGAGGGTTGAGTTTTGTTTTGTAAATTGGCCAATTGCTGCTGCTGTGCTGACAATTGGCCGCCATTGGCCGTTTGCTGAATTACCGGGCTCGTATTTCCATTGCTTAGACCTAGCAGATCTAGTCCCTCTTCGGAGGAGCCTTAAAGAGAACAAATAGACAAAATTTAGTAATTGCATCAGGAGTTATATGTGGGTTAGTGATCTTACAAGGCCTTGCAGCGTGCTTTTCTTGCCAGCCATAAAGTGAAATTGGTTAGTTAAATTTAAAGTTATTCTCGGAGTAGGGAATCAAAAGATGAGGCGAACTTATAGATATATGCCACAGACAGTTTTGATTCCCCACCTCAGTTCAGTAAATACTCACTGCAATTCTTAAGTGTTGTCAGCTGCAGCTGTGATGGTGGCTTGTTCTTAATGTCGGCTGCCGCCTTGGACAGCTCCGCCAGCCATAGTGTCTTCTCGGCGGTAGTGCCTGCACTCACCGTAATGGCGCATTGGCCACCAAAAATGGAGAACGTATTATGTTCCGCATTCTCTGTAAGCAACGAGCGTACTGGCACATGACCCAATATACGGAAACTTTGATCTACGGGCGACTTGGAACCGTAGAGCAAAATATCAGAGAACAAGAAGAACATTCGCTGTTGCAGTCCCCGCTTGGAATGCTTTAGTAGACAGCCCTGGCGTATGAGTCTACGTTGATTTTGTACCAACTTGTCAAAGCCGGTTATATCGCGCTGCAGTTCGCAAAGCTCCACAAAATTGGTCGAATCGGGCAATTGCTCGCGTATATGCTTAGTGGTGCGTATGAGTATGTGGTAGACGGCCTGACAATCGGCATAATCAATGTGCTCCTCCGTGTAGTACTCACAGAGACGCTCGAGCAGCAACTGATAGTGCAGCAACCGATTGAGCGGCTTTAGCAACAGCTCACCAATGGGCAAATAGCAAACTTTTTGCTGCTCGAAATCCTTGTACAGCTGTTGAAAACGATTATCCGTCTCGTACATTTCATTCAAGCAATGCAAGATTTCACCATGGGTTTGCACGTACTCATCGTAGATGGGCAAAGCAGCCATATTCTTCATCATAACATCACCAATGCGATGAGTTTCGTGCGTGCCACGACCCTCCCACAAGACCATGCGATGCTCAATGTCACGCAAAAATATATTATGATGCTGCGCCAGTGAGTCGAGCATTTCAAAGAGCGGCTGCAGCTGTTCCACATCTTCTAAAGTCAGCTGCTGGCGAAAAGAGCGATTCAACACTTCCAGATCCTTTTTATAGGTTCTTTCAGTCATCAGCAATTCCTTAGCCAGGAAATATGACTTTTCAGTGGGCCACTTGCGCTTCTTGACCTCCGCCTCGATATCGTGCGGCGAAGCGTTGTTGCCATTGTGACCATTATGACCTGTGGCTACACCTGTCGCCAGCTCCTGGCGCTTGGCATGCTGTATCTCAGCCTGTATAATGTCATAGGTGCCCGCCTCAGAGCGCGACAGCGATGATGACTTGTCCGAACCCAAGGTGAGATCATAGCGATTAGGAGGCGTAACAATTTCGCCACGCCTATCTAGCGACATGTTGCCATTGATGCCATGATAAACATCTGTAAGAAATCAAGAAAAATAAAACCATAATGAACAAAAGAAAAATAATAAAAAATTTTAAATAAATCAAGCTAAATTAACTTAACTTAAAAAAAATGTAAAAATTCAAATGCTTATATAAGAGGGAATGAGATTGAACTAAATATCCCTAGTCCTGATTTTAATAAAAACTGCATTTATGGACGAATAATGTAAAATAGAAGGTCTTTAAAAAGATTAAATTTTCTAAAGAAAAAAGTTTGGGGAGTTAACTGGCAGCATTCCGATTAGGTCCACCATACCGATTTGGTACCAGATATTTTCATGAGGGTTGCATCAAAAACGAAACTGGCAATAAGGACATACAGACAGATGGGTTAATTATGATTGTAGGATCTTACTAATTTCCCGTAAGGCAATTTTTTTTGCAGTCAAAGTACAGGGTATAAAAAACAAGACAGTAGGAAACGTGGTTACGTAAATTGGGTTTTGAGTAAAAAAAAATAATCTTTCTTATGGTTGGTCTCGTAGAATCCATGTTCTAAGCTTCTTAAGTCACATAGTATAATATATAAACATTAAAGTTAACAACTTAAATAAACAATGTTTTACAAATTAAATTAAACTTAAATTTTAAATATGCTTAAACAAAATTTAAAGTCTCGAAAACATAAAAACTTTAAATACTTAGATTTAATAAAAGTCTCAACATTTTTTTGATTAATGAAGTTTTATTTAGTTTTCTCTCTATATAATTTTAATGTTTGTGTTAAATTGTTTTGCGTGTTTATTTTTTAGTAAATCATTTTTTTTTTACTTTTACTTTATAAGTGAAAATTGTTTTTCAAAATGCCTTCCAAATTATAAGTGTTATGAAAGTTGTGTGTGTTTTTTGTTTAATATATTTAAAATTTGTTTTTACTTTGTTATAAGAAGTTTAAACGATTTGCATTATTTTTTTCTAAATCTTTTTTACTTATATGACTAGAATTCAGCTAAGGTTTTGGTTTATAATTTAACTTTAAATAAAACATTCATTTTGCACTCGAAGGAATTTTGTGTTTAAATATTGACTAGTTGCACCAATGTATTTGGTTCATATTTGAAATATATATGTATTTTTTGTTTGTTTTAGCAATTAAATTAAAAAATAATGAAAAATTTGATTGCCTATAGCTTTTAAACAAGTAATTTGGCCTAACTAAATAAATCAAATGCATAAAAATTCTAAAAACCTTGCTCGCGTTTAGCACAGACAACAACCAATACATAAAGTTAATGTTTCATTTTAGTCATTATTTTAAAACTAACACAATATTTTACACCGATTTTGATTAAAAAACTTTTGATACCGCAATTAATGAAATTATTGTACGACTTGCTGGCCATTTTTTAAGACTTGGTTCCCTTATGCTTTACTAACAAGTAATTTTCTAGTCTTGCCTTGACAAAACCTAACAACACTTAAATACTTTTTCATAACCTTAAAATTAAATTGCAATTTATAATAATTTGAGTATATTTTTTATGTGTTTACTTAAAACTCAACAGTTTGCTAGCTTGGCATTTACGCTTAATTTAAATATGATTTTTTTTAATATTTCGTTTTTTTTTTAATAATATTTTTAATACTCTTTATAGTTTGTGTTTTGTTTGGCACATTTATGTACTAGGACTAAAGCTAATACAACGTTTTCTTTGTAAGTTTCGAATTATTTTTTAAACTTTTGTTAAGTTTTAAATTAGAAAAAACTATTTGGCTTTGTAACAATTTAAAATATAGTAGTTTACAAAATCGAGTGATATTTCATTAAATAAATGCTTTGCTTTTTAATACTGAGTGGATTTTTTTTAAGTGTAAGAGAGATCAAGCGCTCAGGATTTTTTACTTGGCATCAGTTTGTTTCGATAAACGTAAACTTAGTTTTTAAATTTATTGTACAACTAATACTGCTAAGTTTGACACATATTTTTTTATATAGAATTAATTTAAATACTTGTGGCGACGTACAACTTTAATAATTAGTTACATAATAAATATTTCATCAAATCTCGTAATTAACCAATACATCATAATTATAACATTAATCTTAAAACGTTGCAAAAAACGTTAACGTCCATTCATTGGGTTTGTGTCTTAGCTAAATAACAAGTAAATATTTCATTTAATTATTCGATGATTAAACAGTGCATTAAAATTTCGTCAACTCGTTTAACTTGTACGCAGTTTAATGTTGATATACATAACATGTATATACTATATAAGTATACATACATATATACTGATGTTAAACCTTGTTGTTCAATAACTCTTTCATAATATATATTCTATATATTCTTAAAACGCGTTTACGCAACTCAACCTACCGTCATCTTCGATTAAATCTTACTATTTATTTATTTGATTTGTTTAATAAGTCGTAATATTTGATTTAAATGTTTTTCGTTTGATTTTTATTGTAACTTTGCTTCAAGTTCCGGAGAAACAAAGAAACTATTTTGGTTTTTTGGCTTTTTGTTTTTTGTTTTGTGGCTGCAGCACGAGAGAGCTTTTGGTTTTTCTTTTCGTAAATCAGTCTCAATTATAAATAAGTTGGTTACTTGGATCGTGTGTAAAAAGTCAAAGATTATTTCTAAAAAATTTGCATATAAGTGTTTGTATCAAGGCAACCTAAAACGTGGAAAATGCAATATCTAATTTGGGGGACTGCTGCCGCAGCTGCTTACTGATCGCTCAGATCATCGGAGTCATGAAACTTGGGCGGCGGATCTACGCGTATGTCCAGACCGCAAGCATAACGCTCGTATTCAATCGGTTCGGTTTCATAGTCAGACAGAAAATCGGGATAGGGCAGTTCCATTTCGGTTTGATTGCCGCGCGGTTGCGGTTGCGGCTGCTGCGTCACAGCTCGTCCAGCAACACGACGTATGGTGCCGCTGCCGCTGGCTACTGCCATATTACGCGTGAAGCCGCTGCCGCTGTCTTCGCTCGAATTGGCTAAATCATCCGACAAACCACCACCTCTAGACTCATATTCACTTTCTTCGGGATTACAGTAACTCCTGCCATGATAAGGCTGTGCTGTGCCTGTGGCATTCGACACCGCTGCCGTAGAATCCTCGCGTTTAAGCTGACGTTTCTTGGTGCGAGCAGGCTTAACAGGCTGACCGCTGATAGGTGGCATGGGATGATTGGCAGGCGCTGGTTTGGATGTTGTTGCCGCAGCCATGCCACGTGAGCTGCACGTTGCCTGCTGTGCCTGAGCTGCCTGATACATGGGCTTTGTTATGTGGCCCAAACGATCGTAACGTGGAAAGCCCATTTCGTCCACATTGTCGCTCATGTCAAGGCTTTCGAACTTGCCGCCAGCAGCGCCGCTGTACTGCGGATAATCGTCATATTCATCTGTTTCCTCCTGCTCCAGTTCCTCATCAAACTCCAGATACTGATCTTCGGGACGGTAAGAATACTCCGAGCTACCCGAATCCATTTCTGGTAAGTAACCCTCCGAACACTCGGAGCTCTCAGCCTGTTCCATAAAAGCAGCATTGATATTAGCGCGTATCCGCTTAGTGGGCACCTGACGTTTTTTGCGATATCCACGACTGCGCAGTTTAGGATCCTGAGCGCGTATGTCCAGCGAACTGTCTGTATCATTACCACTGGGCGGGCTTTTTATGGTGGTTGTAGTGGTGCTACCGCCACTGCTGGCGCCACCCATATTAGGCGCACTACCACGCGTAGGCAATGAGCTCTTGCGTGGTGGTTTTTGCATTAGCTGATTAGGTGGCGACTCGGAGCTGAGACTGCTAGAGTAATAGGGTGAGCAGCGTATGAGTTTCTCGGCACGCTGTGGCATCATGGGCGAGTTAGTCTCGGTGCTTTCGCTATTCAGCGTGTTGGTTGTGGTAGTAGTAGCCGATGATGCTGAATGTCCGCCTGCGCCGATCGAGGAGCTGTCCTTTTCCTCGTCAATGCGCATAGGCAAATGCGCTGATGTAGAGTCTTGCGATGATTGTTGTGATTTCGATAGCATATGCTCATGGAATGAGCTGGATTGTCGAAGCTGCTTGCTCGTTGTTTTGAACTCGCGTATTTGATTTTTAGACATAGTCTTGTCATCGTAACTATGATGTTTGGCTAAAGGTTTAGCGGGTAATGCACCTACATCGCCGGGCAAATCACTAGGTGACATAATGGGCGGTACCGTAGGTACCGGAGGCGGCACTTTAGCAGCAGCTGCAGCCTTAGCCGCTTCTGCTGCTTCTTCGGCTTCTGCAGCGGCTGCAGCTTGTTCAGCAAGTCCAGGCTGCTTCATTTTATTAAGCAAAGCTTGCATTATGGGCCGTGTAACCGCGGGCTTGGGCTTTGTAGGTGGCTGGGGTGCCTTCGGTTTGGCGGCAACAGTTTCTGGTGGTGGTGGTGCACGACCTTTCTGCCGCGTTTGCTGTGACTGTTGTGTTTGAATCTGTGAACTGGTTGTGGGCGCGTTGCTCCCTGACGTGTGCAGCGGCACAAATTCTTGACTTTGGTAACGCTCCGTGAGTTTCTCACTATGTGCATACAGACGTTCTACAAAGGGCGACTCGCTCTCCGAGCAGATCTCCTGGCTTTGGTACAACTTTGACATCATTTCCAATGAGCGACGTTTGCGTGCCGCTGCGCTAGTCTCGGGTCCGGTAGGTACAAAAGCAGCTGACTTGGGTGGCGACGTTCGTTGCTCTAGGTCTTCAAGGCTAGTGCGGCTCTGATTGCCGTTGCTGCCGCTGCGTCTATGTATTTGTGGCAGTGAGCTACGTTTCTCCTCACTAGGTGATTTCTTTTGGCCCACACGTGGCTGCTTCAATGGCACGTACTCAATATAGCCACAGCGTTGTCCTCGTTGTTCAAGTGCAGCAACAGTCTGAGCATCGCCAGGTGCTACGCCAACAAGCGTGCGACTGCTCGAGGTGGACCACTCGGTAATGGTGTGTGCCATTTCGGTTAAAGTCAGCGTTGTATCATCGCTGCGCGTGGCCGACGTAGGTTCGGACATTTTATCAGTTTCCGAGTTGGACAGAATATCATAGCGCAGACCATCAGAGGAGCCATTGTCACCGCTAAACTTATTTGAAAAGCTGCCGCTTTGCTCGTTTAAGCTCTCTGCCGACTTGTTGATGGAGCTGATACTAGACTTTGTATGATTTGATTTCTCGCTCTTGGCACAGGAGTGTGTTGATACGGCTGAGAGACTGTCGGAGCCGGAGAGATTGGCATATTGGCGCACAGTATTAGTACCTGTAGACCATTCGGATATACTTAGACCAATACTGGTGTCCTCGGAGTGCGAGCTATGTGTGCACTTCTTTTGCTGCAGACCCATGCGTACAGTGCCATCTAAATCTGTGCCTATTGAACTGGTCTCCTCTTCGGAATGACTTGAGTGACTGCATTTTTTACAGGAGCCAGTACTTAAGCGTGCTTCGTAGTTGCGGCGTACTGTCGTTTGGTCATCCATGTAAGTGCTACCGGAAAGTATATCATCGATTGAAGTATCCGAGTTGTTGGATCCACGGGATAACTTGCGCAAATATTCGGTAGTACGACTTTCGTCAGGTGAAAGCTGCACCTTAATAGTACCGGGCATAAAGACATCGTCGTTGGAGAACATTTCATCTTCAGACAGAGGACTACGTGGCGCCGGTGAACGCGTGGGTTGCGAAATAATAACTGAATCTGGGCTGGAGCTCTTGCGTATTCCACCCATTGCTGATTTCTGAGTCTTTGGTGAGGACGAGGAGCAGCTGACGTTAAACGAAGAGGACAGACATGACGCAGCGCTTAAAGTGGAACTAAGGCAGGTTGCAGTGTCTGGTTGAATATCCTCGCTACCAAAGTCTTTATCCTCGAATGCAGCCGACATAAGGTAGGCTGTATCCTCATAGGGCAAAACTTTCGCTACATCAGGTGGGCCGGCACCATACTCCTCTTGAGACAGCCTGTCTTCCATTTGAGATAAATCCGATGCCGTATATGAATCTAGCATCACCTGGTCAGGATTTTGCACCACGCTGGCATAATATGTTTCAATGCTCTCTACTATAATGGGTGCGGCCACAGTGCTTGATGGTGGCGAAGGCCAATCGACAGAATCCTGTGACTGAAAAGACATGCTAGCTTTCCAGCAAAAGGACTTGGGCACTGGTTTGTCAAGATCTGGCATGGCATACATGGATTCACCTGGTTTAACAGGAACATGATCGAAGGGTATTTCTGGCAATGGCCAATCTTCCGAATCTTGACTACCCGCATTGGATAGGCACATAAGCGTGTGCCGGTCCAAGTCATCGGGATTTTCTTCATCGACATGCGTTACGGAAAAGCGACCAGTAACCACCGTTGGAGATTTCGGCTCATTAAGACTTCCAATGCTGGATAGGCGATCGCCAGTGGCCGAGTCGCAAGGTATTTCTGGCATCTCTGCCGATGTACGGCGATCAGCATCTGATATATACGCAAGATTGTTACTGCGCGAGTCCGAACTCAAACTAGGCTGATGATCCGTCGAACCCACCGATTCATCGCGCATGCTGACAGAATGCGTCGACGCTTTGCTTACATCGTCTTCCATGCTGGACTTTTCCGATGCAGTGCTACGCTCTGAGATGCGAGATAGTGTACGACCTAAAGTGAAGCCAGTGCTGTAGCCAATTATATCTGTTGGATTCACGCCTATGCCAATTTGTGCGCTGGTCATAGCCGGATAGCCAAATGTTGTTGGAAAATCATTCAAGTCATCTTGGTAGCTTGTATCACTCTCTTTTTGCTCGTCTGGTGACGCCTCTTTTATATCACTGTCGGAAGAGTCACGCAATGGATTGTTAGCATCGTAGCGCTCGTAGCCATCTGTCTCTACATGATGCCAAGGATCATCAGTGCTTGAGCTATTGGAGCTTTCAATTGGAAATGCCTTCCAGGTGCTTTGCTGTTCTTTTTGAGCTAGTTCGCCACGACGTTGTGCAGCACCCATGGAACCAGAACTGCTTTCCGTTTCAAATGAACCTCGAGATTCTACACTCAGTGAACCTTTGGAATCGAAGCTTGATTTCGATTCTTGGGAACTACGATCACTTCCCGATTTGCCCGTTTCTGCTTTGCTAACGGCTAATTTTTTGCCTGTATTGGTCCGTGCAGGTTTTTCAATTCTCGGCGGCTTGCGTGAACCACCCGAGCTGGACTCGCTATCCTCGGTGCGTTGCAAAATCTTGGCTATACGTTCCTCAATGGGGTCCAAATATGACTCAGTGCTGATGCCTAAATCAATCGGACTTTGTTTTTCCAACGTCGGTGTTGTTGGTTTTTTTATAATTATTTTTGGATCATTGGTTGGTGTTGTTTCATTTGAGCCCGTAGGTGTGGCATCTGCATCTTTGGCAGCTACATCTAATTTAAGCATACGTTGCTTCAGCTCTAGACATTTCTTCTCCTCTTCATTGCCAAAATCCTGTGATATACCCAAAGGTCGTGCTATGGAACAGCTCACACTGGATTCTTCATCTACAGAACTTTTCTCCTTGCCACCGCTGACCGATAAGCTCCAGTCTTGTTGCCGCTGTGGGCTTGTGTCTTTTTCTCCACTGGTCCACGAATCTGAGCTTTTTGATTTATCACTTTGTTTTTCTAAGCTGTATTTCTTCTTGGTGTCAGATGTGTACTTTTCGAATGTTTCCAATACAGACTTTTCAATCATTGGACTGGCATTTGGAGGTGTAACCAAAACATTTAAGTCCGAGGTGGGTGTGGCACAATTGGAGTACTCTAACGGATTGGCATCCTCAAGTGTGGCCTGCGTCTCGAGCACATTGCGATCTGGTTCCAAAGTACGTGGTTCGTTGTCCGAAGTGTCGGAACCAATAAATTCATCGCATTCAACAGTTATCCAAGAGCCAGTTTCATCGCTACGACTGCGATCTAAGCTGAGACGGTTGATTTCCTGTCTACCGACTTTTAAATGTCGTCTTTCCGACGAAATATCGTCTTCCTCAATAGATGGCTCCTCACATTCTATGGTAGGAACTCGATGAGGATAGCTCTCTGGAGGGGGTATGGGTGATTTGCTAGCAGGCGAGTGACTGTCGTCGACGGACACAAATGAATCTAAGCTATCGGCAGTAGATGGCTTGCGGCTGTTAGTGCACTCACTGTCGCGTGTATCTTCTGAAGGCAATGAGCGCTTAAGAATCTCTAATGAACGCCGCTCCGATATTACAGCTTGCATATCAATGTCCTCCTGCACATTAAACTGGTGTGCAAACATACGCCTATCTCCTACAGCGCTGCGAACAACAGGCTTTTCTTCTGGTTTTTTCGTGTCAGCTTGTTTTTTGTCGTCCAAACTGCGCGCTTTTATATCCGTGCCAAGGTAATGATGCTCGGCAGGTTTTTCCAAACTGTTCGATTTGCCGTCAATCTTTTTATGCACAACATTGCCCTCAATTTTCTGTTTCATTTCTTGTGCTTTAGCTATCTTTTTGGGTGATTTAATCAGCATATCTTCGGGAACATCGGATTTCTCTGAATCTTCAAAAGATTTGTTGCGATCTTCAAAGCTGCGATTGGCTTTATCTAGTTTATCGGGACTGCGTCCTTCGTCAAAGCTGCGACTGAATTTTACCAATGAGGTGTCCAGTTTACGCGGTGCCTTTGCAATTAAAACATGATCTTCCGCCTTGGATTTAAACTCAGTTTCTATGATTATTTTGTCGCCATCGGTTTTAACTAGTATTTTATCTTCGGGTGCTGGAAATGCTGGCAGCGCATCCTTTACTGGGCTGAGCATTGTTATGGTCTGTTTCATAGCTGATTCGTACAGCTTCTGCTGGCGTTCTTTGCGCTTGGCTATGTCTGCCTCAGTTTCCTCTTGAGATTTACTTTTGTCCTTACTCAAGCGTCGCATTTCTATGGAACGTGGTCGCTCTTTGGGACTTGACTTTTTACTACCTCTACCATCCTTTCCAGCCTTAATATCATCTGCACTTGTGCGCCGCGACTCTGGTCGACTTCGTGATGTTGGCTTGCCTTTGTAAGGTTCGGAGGTCTTAAGTTTTCCTTTACCAGTACTCTCGATGCTGCTCGCACGTGATACACCAGGTGACGTTTTGCGCGAACTATTGGCCGAGCTGTATGGGGACCAGTCAGTGAAACGATATTTAGGAATATTTAGAATCAAATGATCTCCGCTTTTCAGCTTCATTTTGGATTTTTTCTTATCTTTGATTTTGACGCCCTGTAAAGCAATCTTTTCAATATACTTTAACTGGTTCAGTAACAACACCTCTTCGCTATCAATTGTGACAGAGCTTAGCACTGAGTCTTTACCAGCGGTATTGTAGCTACCTTGAGTGGGTATGGAGCCAGCACAGGAGTGCACACTGTCTGCTGTGTCATCTTCAGTATGTGCCGCCTGCGTTTCGCGTTCCAGTGACTTTTCTTCAAGTATTTCAGCTTCTTCTTCAAAGCCTACTGTGTCGTCTTTTGATGAGAAAGCATTCATGGGTGGTAAACGATGTAGTGATATAACTGGAGTGTCCAGACTCTTGGTGCGCCTCTCTGCAGTGGGCGATTCTTGGGTAGCTCTTTGTCTCTGCAGCGATACAGAGCCCTCAGAGAGATTGAGACGCGCATGTGCAAATAATATGGGCGCATGCCCTTTTGAACGCATAACAATGGATGAGTCAATAATCTCTTCTATAAGCTTCACCTTAGATTTTGTTTGCTCACTACGCGGCGAGGTACTTGCCGTTTGTTTTTTAAGTGTATAGTCAATGTCAGAGCCAATAATCTTTTCTTCATGACAAGTCTCATAGATATCGTCGTTACTACGGAAGAACTCGGCGTGCTCCAATATTGGTGAAGGAATGTTCTCATTGCGTTGATAGTCGTTGGTGCACTCGTCCATGCGGCGCGTGGGCACATGCTGCTCGTCTTCCGACAACAACTCCGACGACGGAATCGAAATAGATCTTTCAGAAATTCGGCGCAGCTCTGAAGCATTAGCATACTGTGGATCAAGCTTCTGTGGATGGTAACGGCTTTCTAGATCAGCAAGCCGGCGACACTGCGGTGGAGAGCCCTCGATTTCGGTTGAGCTCATGGTTTGACCACGTCCCCAGGCAGCTGAAATGAGACGACTCTGCTCAATTCGTAAAATGGGTTCGATTTCTTTACGCGACTGAGGGGGTGAAAACTCTAGCCGATCGGGAATAGCTTCTGCTGAGCCAAAAACATCATCTGAATCCAAGCTTTCATCATCCGAAGAGAAGGAAGTTATGCGGGTTTTACCCTTTTTAGATTTGCCGGATGATTTGGTCTTAGGTATGACGCGTGGTTTGTTAGCTTTGCGAGCATTAGCCTGCAACTCTTTGCGCAGACTTTGTATAAGCTCCATTTGCTTCTGCTCGAGCTTTTGTTGGTGCATGCTCTCTGTGCGTGAGCTGGTTGCAGAGTCACTTTCGATTTGGCTCAACTTTTTGTTAAGCTTTTCGAGTATTGATGGGTCCATCTGTTTGGTAATATCGCGTTTGGGCGACGAAAGCTGAATGATTGGTATCGTTTTATCAATTTCCAAGGTTATGGGGTCTACCTTCGATAGATCAATATTCTGGGTGAAAAGAAACTCTTTGGTTTCTGCGGGTAGCAAGCTATCCAAAATGTCCGGCAAAAAATCAGCAGGTCCAGGTACAATACCTGGATCCAGCTTTGGGGATTTGTCTGTTTTTGGCGATTTCGGTGATTTTGGTGATTTGGGCGATTTCGGAGACTTGGGTGATTTAGGCTTGCTGTACTTTTTCTCGGCAGACGAGGGTGCTGTACCATTCATGATATGTCGTTTATGCAATACGTAGGGTATGTCTTCTTTCAATACCTTAGTAAAACGCCTTTCGTAGTCACGGAAGAAACTTTTTGGCAGCTCAAAACCAGTTTTGGGAATGTCAACTTGAGTAGCAGTTGATCCATCGTAGCACTTGGGTATCTCAAAGTTTCCATGCGCCTTGCACAGAGGTGGTGCACTTGGTATTTGCTTGTAAATATAGTCCTCATCACTTGAGTCGGCCGGTGTGAGATCTATAGACTTTTGATGCATAAGCACATGGCGTCTTGAATTACTACCTAAGCGGGCACGATTAGCTAACGAGTTGGGATCACTCTTGGTACGCTCCACAGTAGCATGGGAATAGTTAAGGGGCACAATTATGGGATTGTACTCCTCAAAGTGCGTCTTGGCCATGAGTTCTTCCTTGCGTGTGATTTTCTGATGTGCCACACGAGCTTGTTGCTTTTCAAACTCCGAAATAAGCTCTGGTGTAAGCGGATATTCGGGACTCTTTTTGGCTTTTTCATCCTTTGACTGACCCTCCCACTTTTTGGTGTAGTTTTGTATGCACTCAATGCGATCCTGGTCAAAGCTGAATATATTCTCACTATCTGAACGTCGTCGAAAGGCGGAGATTTTGCAAGATTGGGAGCTACCCCTTTTGATTGGAGCTGTCTGATCAATAGAATCACTTGTTTGGATGTCCTTCTCCTTGCATCGTTTCCCTGAGCCCGGATTGGAAACCGATTCTGGTGATTTACTACCAAATGATTTTGTATTGCGTTCGATCTCCACATTCTGCAGACTAATTGAATGAACCTTTGAGGTCTTATGGGATTTGTTACTTGGAAATGTTGAGTAAGTGTCGCGACTATCATAAAAGGAGCTATTGGCAGTAGAGCTATGTGTGTCGGATAACAGGCAGTCATGGCTTTTAACCTTTGGTCTAGTATATAGACCCTCCACCTCAGCAACTGGCTCTACCGCGTCATAATAGTCACTTTTTGATTCCTGACTTGACTGCGCAAATTTTTCGTACAAATCTTTTTTGTTGAATTGTTTGACTTTTTTGCACGTAGTTGTTGGCATTTCATAATTGCGTCCAAAGCAATCACCCGCCAGTGATTCTTTAGAGTCCTGACTAGAGGCTACTGATGTCTTGCTCTTTGTTGTCTCCCGCGATTTCTTGCTGTCTGTGTGATAAAGACTGTCTCGCGATTTCTTGCTTGAGTCCGAACTACGCGAAATTTTTGTTTCGAACATTTCACTTTGGCTTTCCTGGCTTGATGTGCGTGTTAATGCTTCTTGAATCTTCTTGTAGAAATTACCATCTGACTTGACGCACAATTTTTCACGTGGCAAGTAGCGCGGATCTTCGGCATCCCAAATTTCATTCATTATGTCAGCAGCTGATTTTGATTTTACATCAATGGCCGAGCGATACTTTGGCTTTTCCGACACAGACTCATCATCGCTAGGTATGTAGTTGCCCGAGTCCAAGGAGCACGAACGCATGTGGTCCTCAGAACGACGTCGACCACTAAAGAAATCAATATCGTATTTCTCGAGCAATTCGTAACTGTCCTGCGATATGTCGTCCCCCGAGCCAATATATTCCAAATTCTGACCAAGAAGACGTCGATGCTCTTGGGTATTGTAGGTGCTACCCGGGTAACTGGACGAGTACACTTTGCTATGTGGCAGCGGCGAAAAGCCCTGATGCGCATCGATTGAATGGTTCTTGGTGAAATACATCGAGTGCCTCGAATCATCATAACGCGTGACTGGCGAGTCGATACGATTAGAGGAGAGAAACTCCTTGTCGAAAGCAGTCATCGGCTTTGATTGCTCACGTTCGTAGAACGTGGTTGTGAATCGCTCATAGAGGTCTTTACACGAGCTGCTCTTCAACCAGGATTCCCGCTCCACTTGATCGTAAATATTCTCCTCTACGTCATCCGCATCATCATCTTCGTCATCCATGTAATGTGCTGCAGCCTCTTCTGGCTTTACAAACTGCGTAGTAGAGTATAAATTCCCCGTGGAGATTTTATAATCAAGCTTCTCTGTCGAGCTCTTGAAACGATCCAAGGGCGAGTCAGCAGCGTTGCGCAACTGCTCAGCGCTGCTGCTACCCTTGGTATCGTCGTCGCGATAGCGACGATAGCCACCACTTCCAGGCTGTATATTCGAAGCACCCGATGCCGGCTGTAGATTGCCAATAGAATGATGTGTAATGTAATGGCTGTCGTAAGAGTCGACTGAGTCGACGCCAGACAGCTCCGAATTGCGCGGCAAGGAGTGTGTGAGTCTACCAAGTGCCTGTGTGGTGGCGCCTCCAATACCCGAGGCTGAACTCTGTGAATCCATCGAGGGCGTTAGATAGTTCTCAGAGTGTGCCAATTTCACACGATCAGTGGTGGCATAACGCTTTGTACCAAAGCCAGTGCCAAAGTACGACGAGGAGGACGACTCTGAGGGATGGTTCAGATCGTTATGATATTGATAGTTAAGACTGTTAAAATTGCGTTCCTGCGCCGCAGCATATGCCGAGGTGCTGGGCTGCTGCAACATGGGTGGCTGTGGCATAAGACCAAGTTGTTTGGCTCGTGTGTACTGCAAAATAGACTGATCGATGAACTCATCGCTAAAGTGTTTCTCACGAGTCTTGGATTTGGCCTTGCGATTAACTGTGGCGTAGATATCGTTACGTTCATTAAGGTTAAGATGCTCACTATTGGATATTTTGTGCTCCATTTTGGCACTGGGAAAATCTGGATACTTGTAATGACCTATATCGTTGATGTCAGTGTAAATGATGTTATCTGTTTCGGTTTCAGTTGAGTTAGCGTTGGCGTTATTAAGCATGCACTGTTTAGACATCGAATAATTGGTACTGCTATAATGAATTGGGGTGGCAGTTTGTGATTGGGACTCCTGTGACCGAAGCGGCGCCCGATGGGCACTGCCCGACGCTGCCGCCACTGTAGTCTCCCGATTGATGGTAGATGCTGTCAAGTCCGAATCCGCTTCCTCCTCCACTAATTCCTCCTCCTCCTCCCCCATATCCTCCAATTCCGCCGGCTCCAGCTCCTCCTGATCCAATTCCATGGAGCTGTTGAGATCCACCGAAAGACCCACTGTGCTGGTGGTGATAGTGTTGCTGGTGTTGTGGGTGTTGATGCTGATGAGCTGCTGCGGCGACGCAGGGACAAACGCTTGGGATGCCACTGAGACTCGACGAGGCGTGCTGCTGCTGTACAAGTGGGACAAGTGGCTCAGACCTGCCAACGCGCATGTGGATTAAAGTTTAAAAACAAATTGATATTGTTAACACTTTTTCAGCATTGGTTTGAACCAACAAAACAAACCGAAAGTGGAATAACCAAAATGTCACATGCATAAACTTGAAATAATACTGCAGATCCTGCTAAGAAATTATTATAAAGACAAAAATCATATAACTATGACTAAGAAAAACTTAATTTAAAATAAAATTACAGAAGACTTAAATATAAACACCTCCATTAATCAATCGTTGCTTAGATATTTATAAATTATAGTAGAAATATGATTAAGTTTGATAAAAAATTTAAGAAATAACAAATCATAAAAGGGCTGCTGGAACTTACCTAAATTGTGATCGCCTGGATGCGCACGAGCCTGATCTTGAGCGCGCAGCTGTTGGCTGCTGCTGTGGTTGGGTGAAGTCCAGGATTGCGGACCCTGTGGTGAAAGCGAGCGGTTCGAATTCATTTGGTCCATAGCCGCTGCCGAGTGGTGTTGACGTTCCACCGAGCATGCCGCTTCCTCCGGCGAGGTTGGCGATTCCGCTGCATAGTTCTTCGTCTGATAGATCTCCACCTGGGCTGCTGTGACCTACAAAAACAAACAGTTTGAAACAATGCGCCATGCAATAAGCCGCAGCTGTAACTCACTTGAGAACGCATGTGGTCGGTAGGATTGTCGCGTCGGCGATCCAAGGTATCCGCTGCCTTCTTCGTCAGAGAAGGGGTCATCGAGTCGCTGCATTGATTGCGATAATCCCAGGCCGCTGCATTAAATTATATCAAAACACAATTTAACAAAACCATTAACATAAAAAATATACAATTATATCAAGTTTTACTAACTACCCGAAAATAATAAAACCGTTTTAAATTATAAAATATAAAACATTCTGCCTCAATCAATGCAAAATTATTAATTAAAAATTAACAAATACAATCAACAATTAAAAAATAAATACAAACCAGTGTCAATTGGGAGTAGGGGATTGGCTGAAATGCTGGAATTCACATACGTATGCGACTGACTCCGGCTACTAGCATTCAGTGGCCCTTGCCGGAATGACTGAGACCTGCAGCAAAAGAAAAGACAAGAGGATACCACATTTTTATTTGTCATGCTCAGTTTTGCTTTTTTGCTTTAGTTTTTGCGGTTTTTTTATTTTTGAATTAGATTTATATGTTTTTTTTTTTGTATTAGTTAGGCACAGTTTATCTAGTTAGTTGGGAAACTTGTATTGTTTAGCGAAAACGCGTTAAGAGTTTTCTTTCAGAAGAATTATTTTATAATATTAACTTGGGTTCACAAATAGTAGTTTGATTTGTGGTTAGTGGGGTTTGTTAGTCTTAATAAACATTTTATACAAGATATTGGGGTTTTATTTATTTTGTTACGATCAATCAAGAACTTAATGTCTAAACCAATTCTCAGTATTTTAACATAGGTCACATTGCGCAAGTACATTTGTTCCAAATTTAATTAATTCTGATAAGTATTCGCTTCTTTGAAAGATTCTTAACATTTATTAAAATAAAATTCTAATAGAAAATAATGCTTCTCTGGACTGAAATACGCCTAATTATTTTTACGCGTCACTTAATTGCTTTACCTTCACGCAACTAACACTTAAACTTTATGGAATAGTATGGTATTAAAGTTCAATATGGCTTTTAATTATTATTACGAACTAATACCGACAAATAAAACGCAATTTGCTTAAAACCTCCGTATTGACAACCTCTAGCACACGCAAAAATCAGATTTGAAATTCATCGATGCGTTCATGAGAACACCCATAACACGTAAAACATAAATTTCTTTTATATATTACGGGGTTATTCCTTAAGCTGCTATGATAATATATTAGAAAGACGAAATCACTAACTAAAAGATTATGCTAATAAAAATAATTTTCTTTAAAAATTTTAATTGAATATCTTTTTTCAATCGTGCTAAATCGAGTGAAATGATGTACAATTTTCTACACCAAACAATTCGGGTTTACACATTATTGAAAACTAGACTGCGGATTTAAACCACATTTAATTAAAATTCTCGACCTTAGTCGATCTTCCCTTGAACGAACTCTTCTCCAACAACTTTCTTTTTGGTATAATATTCAGAGTATTCTAATTTCCTTATAACGAACAATGTTACACATATTGAGACATTTGGGCTGTTCATTTTGTAGTGCAACAATCCTTAATGGACAAAGTGTCCAACATAAATAAGTTTTATGCCCGGCCCAGACATTTGAAAAACAGGAAATTCTCACCCAAAACGACCCGCACAGGTTAACATGTTTTTTATACTATTTTAGGTATTTTTTAGTTCTTCTAGTGGGTTAAGTCTGGTATTTTTACCTCATTTAACTTCGTGGTGACTTGGGTATTCTTGCCTTATTAATTTATACCCGACAAACCCAATCGATTTATTTTTCCTATTAAGACTATTTGAAAATAATTCATTATACGAAGATATTCGTAATTATTACTTTGTGGTGCAACATTTAGTTTGTTATTCAGGAAAATATGCTACATAGAAATTTGCTATAAAAAATAAAACTCTATTTCTTTAAAATTAACACATTCCAGTAGTTATTGAATATGCCCATTTTAGTTCGAAATTACATTTTCAAATCGGAAAATTGCAGTGCTCTCAAAATTCGGGAATGTAGTCTATTGCAAAAGGCAATAGAAATATAAAGCTTGTTTTCCAAGAATGGAAATACTTTTTGTGCTTCAACTCGTCCAAAAAGTATTTATAAGAACAGACTAGATGTTGTATTCCGATCTGTTCAAAATTCTATTCCGTAAAGTTTAAAGAAAGAATGCTGCTTCTATATGAAAAAATGTTGTTAAAAATTTATAATTTTTATTTCTTTGTTTTAGAAACAGTACCAAAGAACAGGATTATGTATTGGACGATCTTAGAAACGATTACATAAATTGATGTATAATCCAAAATTTATAGATCTGGAATAAAACTGTTTTCTTTGCCACAGCATTTAGATTATTTTATTTCGTTCGGTCTGTTCAATAATTCTATTTCATAAAGTTTTAAGGCAGATTGCGTCTATACGAAAAACTATTTTAGAATTTATATTGTTTTTGTTTCATAAATTCTTAGAAACGATTGCAACGATTGATGTATAATCCATAATTCATAGACTTGGAATAAAACTGTTTTCTAAGCTAAAGCTACAGCTCTACCCATTTCTCTACTACGTAGTATAAAACCAGAGGTATATTAAGTATTTTACATACAATTCCCTAAGAGATCTTTTTCGTAACTCTATGTAGCAAAATTCACGTTCAATTCAAATTCGCACTGAGATGTTTTTAAGCCTGTGACGATTGCAATCAGTGATTTTTCAAGATTCTTTACAAAGCGTAGTTTTAACTTAACAATAAGAGCTTTACAGAGAAGAAATCATTTTTATAAGGCAAAGTTGTAGGCTTTTTTTTTTGCTCGATAGATAAGATCTTAATGATACTTAAAATCTCTTGTGCTAAGTAGATTAGTTCTATAATGATTGAGAGAACACACAAGTTCATCAGCTGCATTAGCATATATGCATAAAAGTTTAAACTATAACTAATAGAATTAGTAAAAGGTTATGTATAATTTTAGCTAAGGTTAAGTTTAATTAATTTACACAACGGCACACACACGACTAATTACTACACATTTAGGAGGAACAAACGTGATGCTGGCTTACGTTCTATTTGTGGGTGGGTGTGTGTCTGTGTGTGTGTGTGTGGTACAGTCTAAACAAAAACAAAAACACAAATTACGAGATTACGAGTAAAAATTGACAGATCAACTAACTAATTAAAAGTCATCATTTAAGTTAGTACAGTTGTTATTGTTTATAATTGTTATTGGAGGTGCACTGAACCACAAATGACCGTGACATACGTTTCTTGTATCATCCAACTATTAGACGACTACTACAACACACTAACTAGGAGTATAAACTATGAGCAGCGATGATATTTTTGATGATGATCACTAATGAGAGAGCACTTGGATAGTTGTCAGTTATAATAGTTTTTTAAATTAGTAGATTAGTAGATTTAAGCGCTGAGTTGAGTTGGGTTGATTTGAGATGAATGAATGAGTAGTAGGAAAAGGATTCCAATTGAAATAAATTAGAAATTGCTAGTGAATAGAATTACACATAAAATGATTGCCAATTGTTAATTTTGTTAGTTACAAAAAATAAACTTGGTTTGCTAAATTATTAGTGGGTTGTAACACGCACACAGTTTGTTAAGGTTTGTCATTTAAATAATAATAATAATAGAGTATACGTTAACGTATAAAAATAAAACTTTATAATTTTTTATACATTCGTTCTTTGCTGTACAGTATTTTTTATTATTTTTTTTTTTTGTTAATTTAGCTTTTTTTTATATGTTTTAATGTTTGTGGTTTTTTTTTTTTAGTACTTAAGACCAATTGGTTTTTGTTCTTGTTTTATGTTGCTTTAATCCTCTTTTCTTTTCTAAGGCACTTTACGCATTTTTGTGAGCAGACTTTCGACCAAGTTTTGCATATTTTTTTTATTTATGTGGTTGTTGTTGGTAGCAGTGGGGGTAGTTGTGGTGGGGGATTAAGTTGAAAAAACAAAACAAGTTAAATTGATTTTGAAAAAATAAAACATTTAAATTGTTTTAAAGTGTTTTAAACAAACGAGGCGATTTATGAATACGCTGATGATATTTAATGTAGGCTGATGACATTATCTTTTAACTTATATCTGCTCTTTGTGACAAGAGTTTTAAGATGTTTTTTTTTTTGGTTGAGAGCATAAAGTTTATATAAAAGCATAAAATATTATATAAATATTGTTAGATAAGCTCAAAGTTGCCATTAAATTAACAAGTTGTAAATGAGAAAAGTTTAAAGCTTCAAACAAAAACCAAAAGTCTGGCAAAGTAAAAAATAAATTACATTAGTTATGTAATAAACGCCAAAAATTAGTCAACTCAAAAGCTTAAGAACTCAAATCAAATTAAGTCTTTAAATTAATTATACGTTTAAAAGCATTTTACTTAGAGTATAAGCTTTAAGAGTTAAACAAATTATCTGCGCTGCCAGACCCCACCATTGGCCCACTTACCTTTGGAAGTTCTGACGTTTTACATAATTCTCGCGCACAAATTCAATAATCTGCTTTTGAGTTTTTCCGCTGTAGCTGCAAGTGGATCAAAAAAAGAAAAAAAAAACTTAGTACTACTCAAATAGTTCTGGCAAGCAAAGTTATCAACCTTTACCCAGCATATATTTACTACATACCGGAATGAACTGCCGCGGGAGAGCACGCGGGTCTTGCGGCGCGGTGTGCTTTGCACAGCCGTGCAACGGAAGAAGCCATGATTCTCGACGCATTTCTTCCAAAAGTTTTTGCACTCGTTGCGACCTTCGAAGAAAAACTCAACGGTGTCTTTGTAGTAGCCCTGAGTGAAAGGAAAAAACAAAATGCAAAAGTTTTAGTGTGCCAAGCAAACACAAAAGGTTTAATGGATGGACTTACATAACCCTCCGGATGCAGCTTGACCAGGAAGCGTTTGCGTTTAAAGGAAATCTTGCGTATTTTTGCCCATGAGAATGTATTTATGCGTGTGATGTTTTGGAAGACAGTGATGCCCATGTGTGCCACGGCTAAATTTAGAGGCACACCTTCTACGTCCTTTGCTGGATGCATTTTCATGCCGTATAACTCACAACGACGTGCGGTTTCAAGCAGATTAAGATCAGCCTCTGCTGGCGATTGGCCACTGTAGTTAAAATAAAGTTTAGAAGTTAACATGTTCACTTATTCGTTTGCCTTCCAGTTACTCACACA
Organism: Chymomyza amoena; assembly: GCA_037043745.1. Lineage (NCBI taxonomy): Eukaryota > Metazoa > Arthropoda > Insecta > Diptera > Drosophilidae > Chymomyza > Chymomyza amoena. The sequence continues at coordinate 103,742 of JBAMAX010003837.1, forward strand.
TGCTTTTTGTGATTCTCCATTATCTTGCGCTGCATTGTCGCATCCTGATGCGGCACAAAACGATACGAGGACAAATATGTATGGTCTGGATAGTCCTCTGGCACATAATCGCCACATGATGCCTGCACTATGTAGCTGGCCATAAGCGCAGCAGTATTATCATTGCACTGCAGGCTGCCAGTGGCCAAATCACGTTTTATTTGCAAACAAAACAAGTATCTGCAAAACAAAGTGTTAGCAAGTTCCAACAAGTTAACTAGTTAACTACTTACCTAGTATATTCCTCCTCCAGCTGCGATGGATCAGGCGTATAAAACTTGATGCAAAAGCGTAGCACTGGATCAATTAAGGATAAGCCCACCTGACGATTCATAGGCTTCTCCAAATCCAGCCAGTATTTGGTATGTGTGGACATTTCCTGATATTCCAAGCCAAAATAGTCTGCCTCCAGCAGGTTCAATTGTCTACACACTTGCTCAAACAGCACGCGACCCAAAGCTTTGGCCTGTAATGTACAAAATATGCAAATCGCTTTATAAGTAACTCTCTCATGGATAACCACAACAAAAAAATATATTGCACATTGCCATAAATTTCACGCACAATTGCCGCATCAAGTGTTTTGCTCTACAACAAAATACAAATGACTTGGCGTCACCAACCCAATGAGTGCGTCATGGGTGCGCCTCGCTTGCTCACTCGTTAAGATCGTTAAATTCTAATCTGCCATGCAATTTCTGGTACCCAAAAATACATGAGACAAACACTCAGACACACAACCACAAATGCAAAGTGGGTTGATGGTTCTTTGGCATAGCGTCTGATTGCATTTAAATAAATTTCAATTGAGTTGTCGCCTCGCCCTAACTGGCGCTATCCAACACTACATCATCATCAGCTCTGGCCCATTTTGCTCATGTTGTTGTTGTTCTTACTGCTTGAATGCGTGCAATTAGGTTATATGAGAGTTAAAAAAAAAAAACGTATAAAATGAAGCTTAATTTGGCGAGTCATAGTTTTATACACTTATAATTTACTAGAATTAAGCTATATTGCCTTTTATATTTAGCTTGCCATAAAATTCCATAGAATCGTCTAAATAGATAAAACTGAGAATATCTGTATTTAAGACCTCAACAGGAAAACTAACGACTATGATCAAAGATGCAGATACATCCATACTCATACTGTCTGTCTGTATGAACGCCTAGATCTCAGACATGGTAAGAAGAGAAACCAAATTGTCGTATTAGATACTCTATTATGTCAGGGAAGACAAGTTTATTTCATTCTTTTTATACAGCGTTTTCCAACTAGAGGTGTTATTTCGAATCACCCGGTATTTCGGTAGCTGTCAATTTTGAAGCTTTTATTCTTTGACATTTGACAAATAGAAACTACGCCCTTACTTAAAATGGAACGATACACGCTTCAACAACGCATTGAAATTATGAAAATTCACTACAAAAATGGTGAGAATCTTGCAGTCACAGTTCGCGAAACTAAAGCATTTTTGGGTCGTCGTGAAGCACCTTTTCCGACCGCAATACAGAAATTGATGGAAAAATTCGAGCTGTTGGGACAAGTTAGTAATGTGAAGAATAAAACCCGTGCACGTCGCTCAAGAACAACTGAGAATATTGCTGCTGTAGGCCAAAGTGTTGAAGAAAACCCAGGTTTGTCCATTCCTCGTCGTTCTTTAGAATTGGGCATTCCACAAACGTAATTACACCGTATTTTGCATAAAAACTTGGGTCTTAAGGCTTATAAAGTTCGGTTAACACAAGAACTCAAGCCAACCGATCATCAACAACGTCGTGTCTTTGCTAATTGGGTCCTTGAAATGCATGAAAATGATCCGGAATTCCATTGAAAAATCATCTTGACTGATGAGGCCCATGTCCACCGCGGTGGCTACGTCAACAAGCAAAATTTTCGCATCTGGGGATCGGAAAGCCCAAGAGTTATTGTTAAGAAGCCTCTCCATCCTCAACGTGTGACTGTTTGGTGCGATTTATGGTCCGGTGGGGTCATTGGACCTAACTTTTTCGACACAATTGGAAAGATAAGGTCTACGCCAACAGCCCGGGTCTCGATTCAAGACCTCAAAGATAGAATTCATGAGGCTATCGAGGACATAGGGCAGTTACTTTTCGATTTGGTTATGGAAAATTTCATGAAAAGGATATGGTCCTGTAAGCGTGGTTGTGATGTTGTTTTTCATTATTAACGGCATACCATCCTGTTAATTATGAAATAAACATCCGATCATTTATCTCAAAAAATGGAATTTTTCTCTGAATACCAAAATAACACCTCTTATTGGAAAACCCTTTTTAGTTGCGTATTTTTGCCATCACAATAAAAACCAAAACAAGAGCCAAATATACAAAATTTGGGATGTAAAGGAAAGCCTAATAATAAGGAATCGTTGCAATTGAGATAGACTGCACCAATGATTAAATATTTTTGAACTGCTTTAAATTTGTTTATATAGGGCTGTACCCAAATAACGTGACCCCATTTTAAAATTTTTGTACCCCTCCCTCTCGGTGAAAAACCTTTGCAACCTTACACAACCTTCAAAAATGTTTAACTAATGAAATATTTTCAACCGATTTAACCATGAGTTGCTATTTACGTCCATGTGAAGTTGTCTGTCTTGCTTTGGAGGCACCCCCAGGTCTCGGATAAAAGAATGCTCGCCTTCATAGGGATGAAGGGTAAGTGGGAAATAAAATGGCACTCGCGGAGCAAAAGCGATAGGGATGCTATCACCAAACTAGCGTAGAAGGGCTAGTCAACTACCTACCAGAAACATTTCTCGCTACCGTATCCACAAAATATACATATATACATATTGGTCTTTAAAAAGTTATAAGAATATGCTTAGTCTACAATCCAAAAACGTTCAAGGTCTCAACCACGTTGTCAACTTTATGTTTAAGTTAATATACTCTCCTCCAGGGTACTACTTAAATGTAGGTCGCTTAATTTGCGAGCTACCAAATTGAGCAGACCAGAGGGGGGCGCTTGGGAGTGACAAGCTATGCAACGTTATTAAAATATTTCAGTTAGTTTTTTAATAGCATTTCTAAAACCAGTTAAATGGTTTTAGACACACAACTGCGTGTTCAAATATGCCACACTTAAATAAACATATTAACTTAAATATAGTCTACTTTTCAGCGCTATAAGCTGTAAACTGTTAATTATGTATTTTGGCTTGCTTGATTAAATAAAAGTATTAAAAATTTCAAATTACATAGTTGGTAAACTAAAGCTCAGAGTTTAAAGAGCGTTACTAATCAAGATTATGATAAACTTATTGGCAGTTCATTAAGTTTATATATATGGCGTTACATAGTGTGATAAACTCACTCATGTCCTTGAAGCCCACACATCCGGTGTTTGGGCCAAAAATCCATTTTGCTAATAGGCAAGCACTTATGTATGTTACGTTCAGGGCTCAGGCCCTGCCATGAAACAAAGATATTAACATAAGCCACATCAGAAACCAAACAAAGTGTTTGGCTACAAAAACACACAATATGCTAATTTAAGACCAAGGACTTGCTCACCCACTACAGCTGGCTGGCTGGAGTGAAGCCTTAGTCCTTAGCATTTAAATAGATGTTGTGGGAAATGCGCAAAAGGTATGAGTCTGCTTAACGGTGTGTGCTCCGCTGCCAGATCTAATCAATATATTGTTCGACTGCGTCAGCTTCAATATCTGCAAGATTTAATCAGGAAGAGTGTTTTAGGTGGCTTTCAATGTTTTGCGCTTGACTAGACTCTTGTGTTAGCCAAAACGATGACTAAACTGGCATGTTCAAATGTCATTAAAGCATTTTATTTTTGCATATATTATGTGACCGAAAACACACAAACCCTAAAAACCAAATAGCCACAATTTAAAATCCTTTGTGGTCTTTGTGTTCAAACCGCAACAACAAATGGGGCGTTGTCCAGGGTTAAGCACATTTTGTGGTCAAACTTTTACCATAATATATTGTAAAATATATGTATCAAATATACATATATTCATATTTATAATGGTTGACCGTTTTTATTTGCAAACGTATATTTGCTAATAAACACACCTTGCGTATACGTAATATAAAAGCATTTTCCGTTTTCATAAAAGTTTCGACTGTAAAAGCATTTACATAACAACAACCGATTCATAAATATATGAATATAAATTCAAACTCGCATTGCCCGAAGCTTGGATACTCTTTAATAGTGCTTTTGAAATCATAGCGGAGAGGGAGAAGCTAGTGGAGAAAAGGATGTTGTCAAACCAACAACACCCAAGACTCTGTACGAATCGATCGAATCTGGTGAAACACCCACAAGTTTGTCTGCTGATCAAGACGAAGAGGAAGACGAAGGCAAACACACGACAACTCCCTCGTGGCATATTGCATTCCCAACTGAAGGACCCGCAACTGCAAGTGTGGCTGAAAGTGCTTCCGAAGACAGCTCCACAGAGAAACCTTCCAGTGCTGATGAGGAAGCATCGCCAGCTACTGAGCTGCCAATTTGCAAGGAAGAGAAACCTTCGGCCGCTGCTGACAAAGAGGAGCTGCCAATATTCGAGGATGAAAAGAAGCCCACAAGTGGTGACAAGAAAGAACCAATTGCAAAGAATGGCCCCAAAAAAACCCACAAAAGCAACTGACAAAAAGGAGGAAGCCACTAAGCTGCCTATATCCGAGGATGAAGAGCAAGTTACTAAGCTTCCCATTACCAAAGATGAACAAAAACTACCAAGCGCAGCTGACAAAGAGGATCAAGGTACTGAGGCGAAAATTTCCTAGGATGAAGAGCAAGCCACTAAGCTGCCTATTTCTAAGGATGAAGAAAAGCCAGCAGGTGCAGCTCACAAAGAGGATCAAGAGCTGCCAATATCCGAGGATGACAAACAAGTCACTAAGCTACCAATTTCTAAGGATGAAGAGAAGCCAGTAGACGCAGCTGACAAAGAGGATCAAGTATAAAAACTTTCTTGCAAGTACTTGGGTAACCAAAACCAAAAAAATGTAAAAGTGTAATTTTTTTCTTGTCCCATACTCTCCAGGATCTTTCAAACAGTCACTAAATTGTTGCCTCAGATGTAAATATGCATATACCCTTAGTAAGTGTATTTTGTGAAAATGTGTTGGGAAATTTTTAAATGGGATTTTTCTTTTTTTATGGTTATAAATAAAGTTGCGGCGTTTTTTTCGCTGCCGCCCCAAATAGCGTTTTACGCAATTAAAGGACCTGGGTGGGTTGGTTTGTTACAAAACCAAAAAAAAAACATACAAAACTTTTTTCTACTTTTATGCTGTTTTCTTACATTTGCCATTCCCAAGACCCTTGAGAGTAAAATAAAACCCAACTAATTCAAATGAAATTTACTCGAGTTACACTGGCTTGACAAAAACAATGAGCCATGTTTAATTTAATTTGCCAAAACAATAAAGCAAAGTGTCGAAACAATGATGAATCTTCCATTGTGGTTGCATGCAACCTGCATTGCACACAGACACAACTGCAACGAGGCCCATTCGAGGACAATGGCCACAAGGCCACGCCCAAACTTTGACATTTGCCTGGCAGCGTCCGTGTGCTTCCATTGTTTGTTTTAAGGGAGCAATTCACTAAACCAATTTGGATTTTGCACAAACTACCAATTAACTTTGCAGGCGACTGCTACAAAACGGGAAACGGAAATGACAAAACGGCCGGAAACGCTTCGCACACACACACACCAGCACATACTATGCATGCATATGTATGTATATATTAGAGTCTGCCATCTTTTTGTAGGTCTAAAAGTTGGCACAGTTCAATTTGTTGTCGAACTGAAAATGCAGGCCTGCAGGCCTCCTCTTTCTGCCTTTGTATTTATCTTTGAACATGGCTTTTGTTCATTCAGCCAAATAGAGATACACACGCTTACATAGATACGTACACACACACACGCATAGTTACAACAAATATGTCTGTATTTGTATTTACATTACCGTGGTGTAATATTGAAACTTGGAACTTCAACTTCACACAAAGCTACAAATTTTCAAATAAAGTATGCGGGCTCTAGCTTTGGAATCCTTTGAAAAAGTTTGTAGAATTTGGTGAACGCTCACGTTTAAGGACAAATAGTTTCGCATTATTGCATTTGTATGCAATTACTTTGTAAATTAAAAAAAAAAACCGCATCAGTCTTCGCCCAAAAAAGTAATTAATTGCGACAGATTTTGCAATAATACGTGGAATGGGTATAGGGTATTTGAAATGTTGTATAAAAAAGTCTGCATTTTGTTGCTTTGTGGCGCTCTCTGTCATTCAATTTGACGCTCCTCTTTTTTTTTCTTAAATTTTTTTCAATTTTTCCCAATATTGCAACAAAACATCAAGACAATCAAGGAATGGATGACCGTAAACCTCGAATTGGCAATTAGGGAAATGGCAAAGGACTTTTGCATTGCTTTTGAGTCCGTTCAAGATATTTTGGTTAACGATTTGGGTCTCAGAAGTGTCGCTCCCAAGCTGGTGCTGAAAGATCAGTATTTCAAGCAAAAAACGGACCGGACTAAAGGCTTGATTTCCAAGACCATGAATGAACACTAACAACCACCAACAACCACCGAATCAACCTGATTTTGCTGCCTGAGAGTGGGATCGAAAGACATTTTAGAACTACCATGAGCAACAAGATGAATTGGACAACGTTAAAGGAGCTACATCCTATGAATAGGCACACCATTGTGTGGTATACTGACGGGTCTCTCACCAAAGAAAGCATCGGACTGGGAGTCGCGAGACCAAGTACCCGACTGTCAGAAGCTCTGGGTATATACACCCGCATATTTGGCAGCATGTGCCATAGGTCGATGGGTGTAGATCAATCTGGATACTAAGTATAAAGACAGAGACATTACCATACTGTCAGATAGTCAAGATGCAATCAATGCGGTGACTGGCTTGCAAATTAATTAAAATTTGTTTTGGGAAACTAGAGGCACAATCAAGCATCTAGGACAATTGAACAATGTCTCTCTGAGATGGAGCCCCTGACACAAGAATATTCTCGGAGGTGCTGCAAAGCCACTAGTAGGGCCTGATTCTTATTGGCATTGCCAGACATAAAACAACACATATGCTAAGAGAAGAGAATAGGTCCAGACAACTAATGGGACTAGGACGGCATGGCTGGCTTACGGCAAGCCAAACAACTCTCCGCCTTCTTAAATCTAAATAGGTTCAAGAAAATATCCCAACTGTGCAAGAATTCCCTTAGGATACTAATAGGTTTACTAACGCGACATTGCAAACTCAGGAAACACTTGATTACTATTGGTATTGTGAGCACGAACACATGCAGGTATTATGAGATTTTCTACATATACATGGAGGGTGTGACGCTCCTACTAGAAGGACATCCTTTTTGGGCGGGCATAGAGTATCGATACATAACATCAGCCGACTGAAACTGAGATGGATCTCTCAAATAATTAGATTTGTTGCAGATGTAGGGCTAGTTTAAGAGTTCTAGGGCTAGAAGGGAGCACAATAGATCCCCACTAATATTATTCAATGTTATTTTTAGATTTTAAAATTTAACTGTGATCTCAACTTCTTAATGTGAATGTTCCTCCATCCCTTTTTAAGTTATCACTGAACGCCTCCACATATAAAAAAGGTCTAACATTTTTGAGTATATCTCCAACTCTTATGCTCTTTGAGATCTTCATATACTACTGTGGCCAAAAACAAGGTGGAATTTTTCGATTTAAGTTACGAGGGTACATATTTTCCCACAGTTTTTTTTTTAAGTTGGTACAACTGTTACTGACTTCCATGCCAGATTATATGACATATATATATTATATTCATTAGTGAAATGAAACACAAAAAGTGAATTTGGCGATTTTGACAATGTCTGAAATTATTCAACAAAAAAAATTTTGTTTCCTGAATGGAATTGGTACCAAAAATGCTGAATTTTCTCGAAAAAAAAAAGCACTGGTTCTTCGTGACTTTTTCGCCAAAAATGAAACCAATATCGTTCGGCAAGCACCTTATTCACCTGATTTGGCTCCGTGTGACTTCTGGCTGTTTCCAAAACTCAAAAGACCACTCCGAAGAAACCGTTTTGTGTCGATTGGCATAAGTGTATTATATCGGAAGGGGACTATTTTGAAGGGGACGAAATTGATTTGGAAGAATAAATAAAGATTTTTTGACTTATAAAAAAAAATTCCTACTAGTTTGTGGACACAGTAGTATATATTTTTTTCTAGAATACAAAATATTTTTTCCCTAACCCACACAGTTTGACGCTCTTAATATACCAATTTTACCCATAAGTACAGTACCAAACAAAAAAGTAGTTATGAAAAACTTTTCGCAGAAACAAAAAGCAAACAACCAACTTCTCAATGATATGACTCATTGGATTTGCATAAATAAATTTCATAATATTTCTCAAATGTTTTTCCAACATTATCAGCAAAAAAGCCCACGCAGCAGCTAATCCCAACGCCATGCCCTTCTGGCCTACGTATTACTCCATGGATGTCATTTAAGCTGCTCAAGATAAGCTCTCAAGCTAAATTTTTTGTGTGTAGGGGTCTTATAGAGTATAGCGCATATAAAAAATTTCATCTACAAAGATTTTCTTAAATAAATATAATTGCAATGGCATCAAAATAAACGCAGTAAAATTTGTTGCTTTATTTTTTTCAAGGAAACGGCTCGTAAATTGCAATGAAAAGAAAAATAAATATGCCTCATAGCTTGACTTAGACAGCATCCGCTTAAGAGTAGCTGCTAAATATAAATATTAAATCTTAAGTTAAGAATGGGATTTTAAAATTTAATTGCTTGCGATTTTATTTTCAAGGTTTTGTGATTATTATATTATACAGGGTCCGGCACTCGAAGTGTAACCAATTAAAAAGGCCATAAATTCATTTTGGAAAATTACCTTTACTCAATTCAAAGTACAAAATATGTAAAAATAATACGAAATTTAGAAACAATTTACTTTCGCTCAATATGGCCACCTTTTGCCTTCACTATGACCTTGAGACGGTCCAAAAATGAATCGCAAGCTGCCCGAATGTGACTTGCAGGTATTTTGGCCCACTCGTGGACAATGGCTTTTTTCAGCGCCTCGAGACTGTTGTATCTTTTAGTTCGGACCTTGCTCTCCAAAATGGCCCAAAGAGAATAATCCATCGGATTCGCGTCTGGTGAATTCGAGAGCCATTGTGTGGACGTTATGAAGTTCGGAACGTTGTTTTTCAGCCATTCTTGGTTCACTCGAGCTTTGTGAGACGGTGCCGAGTCCTGTTGAAACGTCCATGGTCTGCCACCGAAATGGTTGTCTGCCCACGGCTTCAAAGCAACCTCCAGAATACTTTCCCGATAATATTGCGCATTAACCTTGACGCCAGGCTCGATGGAAACAATTGGAGAGCGCCCATCTGCGGTTACAGCGGCCCAAACCATTATCTGTGGCGGGTGCTGCCTCCTGGTGGCCAATCGATGACTCAAATTCTCGTATGAACGGTCCCTCAAGTAAACCCTATCGTTTTGAGAGTTTACGAATTGCTCATTTGTTAAAATTTTCTCGTCAGAAAACACAATGTTCGGCGATTGACCGCTTTCAGCCAAGCGAAGCAACTCCTTCGCTCTCTCAAGTCTGACTTGTTGCTGCTTCGATGTGAGATCATGTGCCTTTTGGATCTTGTAAGGCTTGACCTTGAGATCATTTTTCAGTATGCGACGGATGCTACGGTCAGATATTTTCAGTTCTTTCGCCATTTGATTGGCACTCGTCGGGGATTTCGCTCAAGTCGCTTCTTCACTTTTTGAACCATCTCACGTGACGTTGCAGTCTTTTGATGACCACCTCCATGACGTTTTGCGATGCTACCAGTATCATTGTAACGAGTTATGGTGCGATAAACGAAAACTTTATTTACTTAAAGGTGTTCGAGCTCACGAACAATCGCTGGTTGTGATTTTCCAGCTAAATATAATGCAACTACACTATTACGTTTGAAATCCATTTCTGATTTTTTTTTCGCGTTTACTCACGGCAAAATGCTTTCGTGCGCTTGTAAACAATACTCTAAACTGTCATTTAGCTAACTTACAGACAGCTGATGCCCGTGCGTCAGCTGCGCGAGTGGTCTGAATTTGGTTACACTTCGAGTGCCGGACAGCCGTCTTTTTTACATTTTGAGAAAGGGTGGGTTCTTGATGTTTGATGAAGAAAGTCTGGGTTTTTCGATTAATGTTCGCAAAAATTGATTCTTTTTAAATATCTTCAATCTAGATTTGTTTTGTTACAAACTAATTTATGTTTAATTTTTCACATTACACATCTCTATATAAAACATCCAAGCCCAACTTATAAATTGCCCTAAATTTTCACTTCCTCAAAATTCTAAAAAACAAACCTTGCTTTCAATTTTACAACATCTTAAACATAAATCTTAAAATAATCGTCTTGTAATTAAAGCCACTTTTTGGCCAACAAAAAATGTCAACGCCCAAAGAGCTTGAACAAACCAAACTAACCACAAGTCACTTAACCCAACTGTTTGTCTAATACTCATGGTCAGCACGTGCCCAATTGCTGTGGGCTAAAATACACACACACAGATACACACTTTTACCAGAGTCCAAGTCCATTAGAACCCTGCATTAATAATAAATGCAGCAGCTACAGTGAGTAAGGAACAAAATGCGCGTGATTGCATTTTGGCCAAAATTTTCTTTAGTTACAACCACAAAAAACCCAAACCACAATTGACATTATTATACTCCAGTCTGCGGTCTGGTCTCTGCCTGGGCATCGACTCTTTGTTGGTTGTCTATTCAAGTATTTTAGTATTACTTAAAACGAAGCAGACTGAGTCTTGTGCAGCAAGTACTGCAAAAGATACATAATATAACCAAGTGTGTCCATATGCGTCTATATTACAGCATTACGTATACGCCACGTTATGTGGCAATCGTTGGATGTTTCATGTGCGCTCAAGATTTGTACAGCTAGTTGAATAGTTACGTGCTTTAATTTTTAATAACATTGAGCTTGACTTGCACATAAAACGAATGATAGATACCAACACAATTGTTTGCTGGAACACGCAAACTTTTGGAATCTTGGAAATTTAATGAAAAAAACACCATAAACTTCAAATTCCATATAGCAAATTAAATTTTGCAGAAAGTTGTCTTAAGTGTTTTAAAGCAATGGGTATTAAATATGCTCCAGTCAAAAGGGTATTCGAACAGAAATTACTAGAAGGTTGACGACGAGAGTGACGTTCTCCTCTGCTATGGGAAGATCAGGAAACGGATTATCTTCCAAGCCTTGGGATTGCTAATTGGCGCCAGCAAGTACAGGACAAAAACCCCTGGTCGCGATCAAGACCGATAACTGTAAGTAATGGCCCAAAGAGTAGTATCGAGTTTTTCAATGGGGAAACTACAAAAGTAGACCGATAGAGACAGCTCTCTTGACATTTCTCTTCAGTAAGGTTTGCCATTTCATCTTGGAAAGATATACGATGCAACAATGAGTCGAAATTGCTCAAATTTACTACCGAAATGCTGAGTCAGTGGCCTCAACTTTAAGAGCGCTACGTCCAATTTATGGTCGTCACAATTGTCCTGCCAGATCAACAAAAATTTGAATCCACAGGCACAGTACAAAATGTTCCCGTGCCAGCGAGACAAAAAAGTGCCTGTAGTGTCGAGAATATTGCTGCCGCTAGCGCATCAATTGAGGAAGACCCAAATCAGTCTTTCACACGTCGTTCTCAAGCGTTGGGCATCTCTGTGACGTCGTTTTGGCGAATTTTGCGAAAAGATCTTGGCATACATCCTTACAAGATCAAATTGACACAAGAACTGAAACCGCTTGACCACCAGAAGCGTCGTATATTCGCAAATTGGGCTGAGCAACAACTTGAAAATGATCCGGATTTTCATCGAAATATCATCTTCAGTGATGAGGCTCATTTCTGGCTGAATGGCTTCGTCAATAAGCAAAATATGCATTATTGGTCAGGCAGCAATTCACACATACTCCATGAGTCACCATTGCAACCCGAAAAAATTACGGTTTGGCGTCATTGGGACGTACTTCTTCCGTGATGATCAAGACCGGCACGTTACTGTGAATGGGAATCGCACAGCTCAATGATAATCGAATATTTTTGGACCGAATTGGATGATATGGACTTGGACAATATGTGGTTTCAACAGGACGGCGCCACAAGCCACACAACCAAGTTTGGTGAAAGTGTTATCTCACGAAATGGCCCAGTCAATTGGCCACCTCGGTCGTGCGATTTGACGCCCCGTCTATGGTCTATGCCAACAAGCCCGCGACGATTTCTAAACTTCGTACGAATATCGAACATGAAATTGCAGCAGCATCGTCCGATTTAAGCTTGAAAACCGTAGAAAATTGGGTTCAGGGTTTGGACTTCTGCAAGAGTGCCTGTGGTGGCCATGCAAAAGAAATCGAGTTCCATATATAATAGATATCATCTCATAGATATCGAAAAAAATAAATAGTAGTTGCAGTAGTATTTGGTATGGTTTTACGCCATAATGGAAACAGTGAAAATCCAAAAGAGGACTCAGGAGAGTCAATATCAAAATACTCACAGACAATCAACCATCAAAGCACTAAAAAGCTACACATTTATTTCTAAAGTCCCTACTCACCCACCTGGCCACTCACATCCAAGTCATCTTGATTTGGGTGTTTATACATGAAGGACACGAAGGCGAACCTTTACGCCAAAAAGGGGGCGGAAAAGCCATTTATAGGCCCTACTCCCTTTTCGGCTTTAACAAAAACAATATAAAACATGAGACCAAGAAATGGACCCCACAAAAAATCAAGGAATACTGGAATGGCATTGACAGCCTGAAACAAAAGAGCATACAATATGAAAATTCTATAGACACTCTCTGGAGCACTGATGGTAAGGAGTCTATAAAACACCTGAACACAAACTTTGAGACACTAGGCCGCAGAAGGCACAAATTTTTAGTTATTAGAAGATGAAGACCTTCAAAAGCTCCCTGTGAAAGAGCTTCAGTTTTCTCTGCATATCACACAAATAATTACCATTACCAACTTTGGCATTACTCTTATGTTACAAAAATATAGGAGTCCATAGACCGATTCCTTTTTTTTTTCGAAAATTTAAAACGTTTAATAACTAACCGATGATAGCCTTCTGCAACTCTGAGTTCTTAAGAACTTTACCTATTGGTTCAAACTTGACCCTCATTTTAAGTTGTTCAATGTATTTGCCACCACTGTCTTTCCAAGAGAACTTTTCCAACAAAAAAATATAAATTTAAAAAAAAATTGCATAAATACCCACAAAATATTTTCGCAATTTCGTTCGCCATAAAAAGTTGGCAAAGTGAAAAATATGAAAAGCTACATTTAATTATATTTAAAAACAAATGCAAATAAAATATAAAAAACTAAAAGACTAAAAGATTTATGCGACAAGGCACATCCAATGGGCGGAAAGGCCCGTAGAGGCCAAGGCAGATGGAGTTGCTTTGGAAATGTTCTGGCAGCCAGCCAAAATGTGCTCCGGGCTAACAAGTAGAAGTAGAAGAAGAAGCACATCATGAAGAGCAACAACAACAACAGTAGCTAAAACAACTGCAACATGTTGTAATTGTTGTTGTTGTAGTGGCAACAGAAGCGTCGACAAATCAACAAATTTTTTGTGGAGCAGGCCAGAGCCAGCGCCCCAAAAGTGGCCTAGGCAGGGCAGATGCTACTTGATTTTTGCTTTTCTCTTTTTGGGGTGCTCCTCTTCTTTTTTTTCGATGTTTGTCGAAGTTGATGCGGGACCCAAAAATAAAACAAGCAACTTGCAACTAGCTGTACTCAATGGCGCTTGTTCTGGGGTTCATTTGAGGTCTACGAACTGCTCTGCCCACTGATAGCCTCAACCAGCACATTGGACAGTGTCTATTGAGAGATTTGGGAACTGCTGTTGGGGTTTTTTTTTTTCTTTTTTGTTGTTGTTGGACACAAATCGCATTAGCTGACTGGCATCCTATGCCTTGTTTTCTGCCACTTTGCGTTGTTAATGGGCTTTGTTATTGTTGTTGGTTGCACCACTTTGTGGCTGCTGCCGACACTTCCTGCGTGTATCCTGTTAAAGCAAGCCATCCATTAGCAGCTAAACCACCACCAGCCATTCAGTCATCCATGCATGCCACTCTTGCAGTGCTCTAAAAAAAAAGGCTTAGGCGGTTTTTAGTTGAAGTGGTTCGCCAACCGCCGTCCTGCACCCTTTGGCAGCCAAATAGTTTCAGACACATTTCAAAGGATTCTTCAACAGGCGTACAACTTAACTTAACACACAAAATGGAAATGTTGCATCCACTAAGTGTGCACAACAAAATGGCTGAGCAGTTGTTATTGTTGTCGTTGTTGATATTGTTGTTGTTGTGTGGCTTTTTGAACTATGCACTTGAGGCGAGCCGCACAGTCGAGCATTTGAAACTTTAAAGTGGCCTACAATGTTGGCCAAAAGTAAAACAATTTTATAGAAAATCTGTGACAACATGGTCGGTCTGGCTTCTTGGAGTGTATTGGCTCTGCTGCAAAGTTTGACATGTTTTCAATTTTAGGTTATAAGCTCTTACAAGTAGTTAGAACATGGAACATGTAGAAGTGCTAAGTGTTCCACTTTTTGTACAATATAGAAAAGGAGACTTCGGAGACCCTGCAAAGTTGCCCTCAATATGATCAGCAGGATGAAAGAAATGCATCTAGGCTTGTCTAAAGGCCTAGTATTTGCAGTTGGTCAGTGCAGAGAGAGACAGCGACTCCGATGGAAAGATCAAATGGGGGAGATCCTGTCTACAGCCATGGGAGACCCACAAAGTTATCTGAAGTAACATCGAGTTTACTAGAGAAGTCAATATACCGATGTCCGTCCTTCCCTCTGTATGATAGCCTAGATCTCAGAGGTGGTAAGAGCTGGAGTAACCAAACTTGTATTCCATAGGAGGCAGGGTTATTTTATTTTTAATATATCGGGGTTACATTATATTATAGCTCTCATAGATGACCTCGAATAACAAAGTTTTAGATGAATAAATTGATTGATTTATAAAGGCATCGGAACCAAATTTGACACTTGGAAGCATTTTATAGGTCTTCAGCACTGTACCAAATTTTTGTTAAATGGGTTGACTATATTATATAGCTGTCGTAGGACCGTTCGATAAAAATAAAAAGGATTTAGAGCATAACTCGGTTGTTTATAAAGATATCGAAACCAAATTTAAAATTCGAAAGTCTTTTAGAGTTTCCCACCAATATACCCAAATCAGTTGACTATATCTTGTAGCCCCATTGGGATCGGTAAAAAAAAAAGGGTTTGGTGCACAATTTGAACTTTTTTCTTTTTTGCTTATAAAAATATCGTTACCAAATTAAGCAGAGAAGTCTCTTTTGAAGTTCGTAAGTAAAATATATCGGATTTGGTTGTAATGTACAGGTAAAGTGAAGGTGTCCCTAGGTTATCCGCGTCTGACTTTAACGTACGCTTTCTTTTTTTTTTTATTGCTTGTAATACCCTAATATCAAATGGCTTCAACATCCGAAACTTTTTCATTTGCTTTACCTTATTCCAATAAAAAAAAGGCAACTTAATTTCACTTTGGAATTTTGTTAATTTTAAAACCATATCTAGGAAGTGTCTAGATCACTTGAGATCACCTAAAATTTTCACATAGCTCAAAGTGAATAATAATATTGTTTGCCTTAGCTTACAATACGTCCTTTTCCGATCGCCATGACTTTTCCACACATATAATAATAAGAAAGACTTCAGACCTGGTAAGTCCTCCACAGACCAGATCTTCACTCTACTCTCTAAAAGACCCACAAAAAAAGATCGAAACCCATCATCTCTTCATCGATTACAAAGTTGCATTTGATAGCCCGATGAGGGATCGCCTATACACTACCATGTCTGAGTTCGGTATTCCTGCAAAGCTGATTCGTCTTTGCAAAATGACATTGAGCGTCACCATCAGCTCAGTCGGACCATTCCGAACCTTTTAATACTGTTCCGAGGTTTCTGACAAGGCGACCCTCTATCATGCGACCTCTTCAATTTCGTGATGGAAGGGGTGCTGAGGAAAGCCGGTGTACATCACAATGGCACTATTTTTTACAAGAGTGTCCAGCTTCTTGCATACGCTGATGATATCGATATCATCGGGCATTTTAAGCGAGATGTTACTGCTGCATTTTCCGCAATCGAGAAGGAGTCAGCGAAAGTGAAGTGAAAGTAAAATCTTCGGTCCCGAACGTTTTAACGACGACTATCGCATACGGATGAACCACGAGCTGTACGAGCTCTACGACGTCATAGATATTGTCCAGCGCATCTCATCGAAAAAGGTATTCGAAGCGAAAGCCGACGAAGGAAGACGATGGGGACGACCACGACTCCGATGGAAAGATCAAGTGGAGGAGAACCTATCCTCCCATGGTATTTCTAATTGGAGAAGGCGCGCCCAAAACAGAGGCGCCTGGCGAGAGCTGCTGCGGTCGGCCGTAACCCGAGAGCGGGTTGTCATGGCTACACCATGATGATGATATAATAATAAGAAAAAGTTTAACCCAACGGAACGAAAAGTGTTACTCTAAAGATGTAAGAAAAAGTGTTACCTTACGTTGTTACAAGAGAGCCCCAAGCTGTATATTTGCAGAGGAGGAGTGGGAGGGACCCAAAGAGTAAAAAGTAATTCTTAGTTACCTTAAGTTCACAAAAGTAGACATGCTTAAAAATGTAATAACAATTTTTAAATGACTTTTAATTTTTCCATATAACTTCGAATGCCCTTATCTTTTTGTCATAAATGATACTATCAAAAGTCGGCTTGTATTGAGTTTCAATATTAAAATACCTTTTACCAGTTTTTTCTTTAGTATAAACACACTTCGTTTTGAGCTCCAATATTGCTTATTTAACTTGTTCCTATGCATAAACAACTCTTCAAAGGAATTTCAAATACCATGCACCCATTTCCCCTACACGCCCCTACTTACAAACTTAACTTTAAATATTATTATTATGATGATATTAGATTTCTGGTTTCCACTCACCTGCACTTGAAACATGGTAACCGAATCATCTAGCATTTGTATGCGCACGGTAAGCTTCTTGCCGCCACGATGACGAGGCGTTGATGGTGTTCCATCCACGCCCGAGGGTGTGCTTAGTGAATGTGTCATACGTCCACCGGGCATGCCACCTACGCCGCCGCCGCCGACACCACCACCACCACCGCCGCCACTGTTACTCATATCATAGTGATGATGGGCTCCACCAGCTGCGCCACCTCCACTGCGAGAGGCTGTGCCCATGTCGGCCAAAGACATTTTGTAGACAAGAATTTTGCACGCTGTCGATGCTCTCTACACTTGGATGCTGGGCTCGGGCTCTTGCTTTACTTATTTCGCCCACTTCGTCGTTTCGTCGTTTACTTAGCTAATGCCGTTTCCTATGATGTTGACTTGGTATCATGCATATAACTTCCTCCTCTGCACGTGTCTCACGCTCTTGGCCAGCTTTATTTTTAGACAAGTCTGTGCTATGTTCTTCTGGCTTGTATATTGCACCGTTTCCTCTTTTATTTTTTCCTTTGTAATGTTTACTTTTATGTTTTCTTTTATTTTTTTCAGTTTTTGTTTTTGCTGGTAATTTGAATACACAAAGCACTTGAAGTTGTGTAACTTGATTTTCGACGTTCGATGTTATCTTCTGCTGTCTTTTGCAATACTCGCTCTATATAGAGTAGATATATTTTCTAGTTATATATATCTATTATAAATGCTACAACTTGGAATGGTACTGGGGTAAAAGTGTTTCCGTGGGCGGGTTGGTTATGGTTTCTATCGTCGTCTGTTTCGGCTTCGTTTAATTAATTGAAATGTTTTGGGGAACAACAATTAATTCAACTCAATTCAATTCAATTCGATTGGATTTGATTCGTCTTGCCTTAAGTATAACTAGGAAATTTGGAAGCTACTTTTGATTCTGGCACTAAGAAGAAGCACATGTGGTTTACATTAGCTTTCAGCTCATCTAATTATGTAAGTGCCTAGTTAAAGTACATTGTTTGTTTCTATCCACTTCTCTGGACTGTTTGGCATAGTTCTTCTCTATTGCTATATCGAATATATTTCGTTTTGGGCGTTTTGTTCATTAATATTTATAACGCGCATGTGGATTCGATTTCCTCATTGTTGTAGTAAGCGTCTGGTTGAGCTTGGCACATCTTTTGGCTCATATTCTGCCTGCAAAGTGAAGGAATAGAAAACAAAAACATTTATTAGCATGTGTTTATAATTATCTAGATATTAATTTTATATATCGACAGCTGATTCGCTTATAAGCTAAAGCCAGCTTAAAAAAAAAAAATAATAATACAAAAAGCCGCAGTTCTATTTGAATTTAGAAAGAACTCAAGGTTGGTCTGCACATTAGTCATTACTGACAGGCACCAAAAAAAAAAAAAAAGTTCAAGACAGCAATTCGCTTGACAACAGTCAACGCGTTTTCTTAGCGAATTTAAACGCGCTCAAAGCAGAGCTGCAATATCCAGATAAATCACTTTTTAAATTTGTTTTTTAAAGAAATTTCTCGATATTTTTATTCTTCACGATGCAAAAAAAAATAATCCATAAAATATGGTCAAAGTTAAATTACTTGAACTGCTTAAAATGACATGAACACAAACTACTGATCCTCTCCGAAAGATGACGCCCGTTCAATTAAAAGCGTCAATGGCAATTGTTATTGAGAAGAAGAGATTTATTATTATTTTTTTTTTTTAATTACTTTCATCCTCAAAGAAAAGTAATTATTTACTATTTTTTCATTTACGTAATTTATATCTTGTAAAAATGTCAACGGGTTTTGGCTTATTAGGCAGGTACTTATCCACATTCTTCTTCTGTAGCTTTACAGTCTTTGGTGGACCATCTCTCCAGTCTGGGAGTCCTATTTTTTTGAGACCGGTTTCTACATCTTCCAGTTATCGTTTTCTTGAGCGCCCTTTCTTCCTCAAGTCGATTTTAATATAAAGGCCTTTCGAGCTATCCTATCACTGGACATTCTTAGCACATGACTCAGCCACCTTATTCTCTGTGCTTTAAGTGTTTCATATCCTGCTACCAAGTCTAGTTCATGGTTGTATTTTATTCGGTAGGAGCCATCCGATAGCTTGACAGGACCATATATTTTTTATCTTGAAGCACACAGTTAATTTGCATTCAGAGTTCCGGAAAACTGGTCTTATCAACGTTTTAACCGCGTGATAGAATCTTTGATCGGAATAGATTTAAGTTAGCGTCCATATTGGATAGCGAAAAAAGTTTTGCATTGGATTGCCACTTCTCTGGCTAAAGGAAAGGAAACGAAAGGACATGAACCTGGAACCAAAGACGACTCTTCAACAATGTAGCTAGCTGACTCATAAAGTACTAAATTGTGATTATCTACGATGTGATATTCCGGTCCGATTAGAGTACTGTTTGCCATTAATCAAAATGTTTCATTATTGTCATTGTATTGCGTGTGCAAATAGAAAACCGCCGTTTTCCCATAGGTGGCGCCAGCATTGCAAATCGGTCGATAAGTACGAACTGAATCGTAACATTGCCAGCTGAGGCATCGGTTAACAACTCCACAGAATCTCGCTTGTCTATTTTTACTGTGCTTTGTTTTGTGCGTGCACGAAAATGTCAAAATTTTCGCCGAACAAGAGTCAATTGCGGGAAGTTTTGCTTTTTACATTTCATTCGAAACTTACGGTGAAAGTTAAAGTGAAAGAAGCAGTCGGGAATGGTTTCAAAAGTTTAAAAATGGCGAATATGACTTGCAAGACAAGGATCGTCCCGGACCCGTGAAAAGTTCAAGGATACAGAATTAGAGACTTTACTGGATGAAGCTGGATTACAGGAGCCCTGTATCGGACGCAACTAATACGCCTGAGTCGAGCGTTGAAGGAAAAACGACCACAATACTCGGAAAGACACGATGTCATACTTCTATATGACAACGCAAGACCACATTTTTCCAAGGTAGTGAAAACATACCTGGAAACTTTGAAATGGGACATCCTACCCCACCAGCCGTACTCTCCTGACATTGCCCCTTATGATTTTTACTTATTCCGATTAATGACGCATGACCTGGCCGAACAGCACTTTTGTTCTTTCGAAGAAGCCAAAAATTGGAACGATTCGCGGATCGCGTCAAAAGAAGAACAATTTTTCCGAAGAGGAATTCAGAAGCTGCCAAAAAGATGAGAAAAAGTTGTGGCTAGCAATGGAAATTGTTTTGAAGAATGAGTATGTAACGAGTTTTTTACAATAAAGCCCCAAATCATAAGAAAAAACGGCGGTTTTCTATTTGTACGTGCTTAAAATGGTTTACATAATAATTATCTTCTACGAAGATATATGCAAACATAGTGAAGCTGAAATATTTCCATAAATTCAATAATTGCGAATATTTTCCAATACGAGTTTACTGATTCATTTGAGCCTGTGGTTTCATAGACATGGTAGTACCATGATGCAATGAATTTTACAAGGTACCACAAAAAATAAGCCATTGGTGATGCACAGAATCAACAGCAGAATAGCAATAAAAGTAGTTGGCGGTAGGGAAAGCCCCTAGTTTCATCGCTGAAGACAGCATTTAAATTTAGATCTATTTAGACAAAGTACAATTTCGCTAATATCTTTTAACCTTTTTACTATTCACAAAATAGCTTTAATTAGTCAAAAAATTGAACAGCTTTGGCTTATCTCTGATTAATATGGCTACGATTAGCACCCATAACCAAACCAGTACGAAACCAGTATCATCTTGCATTCTTGCAACTTTATGGGCATGCTAATAATGTCAAATTTATGCCAGAAACGTGACTTATGTGACTTGGTAATCGAGCGTAGTCTTAGCTAGGTCGCTGTAACGATCATCGCCGCCTACATGCAGAATGCTGGAGGTTTGTCTTTCGCCTTTGGTTTTGTCATTATCACAAAGATTTTGTTGCCGGCTGCGGCATCACTAGACTGAACAACAATGGAAAGACATTGATGAAGCACAAATGTCTGCTTGACTCACTGGCCGCTGTCGCATCGGTCATTGAACGTGGTTTGGCGGCTGAGAGATCTCTCTCAAGTGTTTAAAATGTTCTTACAATCCCTTATCGCGTCAAGAAAAATGGATTGGCAATTATTGCGCCGGTTGGGTATCCGTCGTATCTGTATCTGTCGATTTGCGTATAAATTCACACATTTCATGGCTCATTCAACAGAGTGCAGAATCAATGGGGCGAAGACAAACATTTTGGTAAAAACCAATATAAGCGGCACGCGATTCTAGCCACGTTGCCAAAGTTCAATGAAGTTTGACAGCGGCCACGTTCAAGTCAATAAAAGTCTTTTGCATTTACCAAGCGTAGCCATACTCAACAATTTACGAGCTGTCCATAAATTCAAGTCCGAAGTTGAAGCTGACGCCCTGACCGTCCGCCAGTTGCCCGGTTGTTAGCGTATTTCATTTTGGTTTCGTGTTTATCATAATTTTTCATATTTATTTGCCGTACTACCCACTATAATTGGCGCCAAATATCTATGTAGGTTGGCGTGCCACACGACGACGACGCTGACGACGACGATGACGAAGACCAAAGTTGATGTTAACTTAAAAGTTGAAGCTTTCCGGTTTTTATTTTCGTTTCGTGCTCTGGCCCCTTGCGTGGGCGCTCTATTTGGTTAGTGGGCAGCGGGAGAGGTTTCTATTTTTTTTTTTCTGGTGTCTGTCAGTGTTGATTAGCTGCGACCCATTGAATTTGATTTGTTGCTTTTCACTCTCTTACAACAACAACAACTCGTTCTCTCTATTTGTCAGTCTTTCTTTCTACTGTTTTTTTTTAGCTATTTCTATTAAATGTTTACCATTTGTTTTGGCCGCTTTGTGCTGTGCCGCCCTTTTCCTATTTACTTCGTTACTTTCTGCCTTTCTTTTTGTGGGTCACATCGATAAGCTTTACATATTTTCACAGGTGTTTTTCTCACTAATTTTGGGTTTCTTAGGCTTTTCCATAATTTGTGACACTTTGTTTGCTCTTTATCCACAAATGCCGCAGTTTTTTTTTATGCCCATATAAAAGATATATTAACTTAATCTTAAAGCCCGCAGCATTTAAAAGCGTTTTTAGGTTATTGTAGCGATTAATTTGAAATTAAGGCAGCAGGTTTCCCAAAGCTAACAGGCTTTTAACCATAATTTCACATTAGACGATTGAAAACGATCTATTATAGAAACAAAGAATAGTTTTCTAAGCGAGACTCATTTAAAGTTGGTCATATTAAAATCATTTGACTTAATTGCAACCCAATTCCAAATTTTATTATGTTAGGAAAAATTCAATATAAATAGTTTTTAAAGAAATATTAATCGTTTTGCATAGTAATACAGATATTACTAGACAGTCACATTATTTATGATGACAATCGATTAAAGGTCTCATAAATACACTTAAAAACAGTTAAGACGATATAACATAAACATAGTAAAAAAATGGCGGACGTAAAGTCGGGCGCGGACGACTTTAGGATACCCTGTACCACTAGCTTGTAATAAAGTCCGATTTCTTCACAAAAAACCAAAAACAGAAGAATTTTTAAGCAAATATTTTTTTTTTGACCGATCGTTCCTATGGGAGCTATATGATATAGTCAACCGATTTCAATAAAATTTGACACAGTGCTTAAATACATTAAAAAAGATATGAATGCCAAATTTATTTCAAATATCTTTACAAACAAACAAAACACATCGAATTTTGTATAAACCGATCGTTCCTATGGGCAGACTAGTCCTATTGGACTATAGTCAACCGATTTCAATAAAATTTGGATCACAGTGCTTAGTACAGTGCTTAGCAATTAAAAAAGACTCACGAATGCCAAATTTGATTTCAAATATCTTTACAAACAAACAAAACACATCGAATTTTGTCTGGATCCTCTGCAGTCATGAAAATAACTGCTAGACCAAAGATAATGGAGAAAATGGAACAATCGCTTAAGGTGTGGTTAGAAGATATGACGAAAAAACGATTGCTTTTAGATGGGAATGTAATTAAGCATAAAGCACTAAAATATTTAATTATTTAAAGGAAATAAGACAATCGTCAATCGATGAAGACAACTATCAATTTGTAGCTACTAGCTAGTAGCTAATCTAGTCTTTCCAAAGTAGAAAATAAAAACTTTTCACTAAAAAGTATCGAGTAGGTTTTAAATGTCGCAAAGCAATTGGAAGAATTCATTTTGGAGAATGATCCTTTAAGGCATAGAGCAGAAATATTTAAACGAAATCATCACAACAGCTTAACTCCCTACCAAGAAATTTACAAAAATTTACAAAATAAGAGCAAACAAACTTCATTAGAAGATTTTTTCAAACCAATAACACAGGTCAACATGGTTCAGTTGTTGGAAAGCTAAGAATCATTTCCGAAGTAATTTGGTGCGTAGAATCTGAATCCGGCGTCAGAACTGGCCCATCACATCAGGATTTTGAGATATTTGAGGTTATGTACAGGGCTCAAAAAATTTTTGCGGTCTTTCTCTCCAGTTACATCATTTAGTACAACTCTTACCAGTTAGAACCAGAATTTTTTTGCGCCCTGTACATAACCTCAAAAGTAGGAAAAAACGCCGTTTTTTGGGTACATAACCTCAAATATCTCAAAATCCTGACGTGATGGGCCAGTTCTGACGCCGGATTCGGATTCTACGCACCAAATTACTTCGGAAATAACCCTTAGCTTTCCAACAACTCACATGACCCCTGTATTTGTAGACCTGTGTAATTGATGAAAGAATGCCCGAATCTGATAGTGGATCAAGCTCAGTGATGAGGAGGAGTAGGAAGTTATGGTTCTATTTTTGCTTCAATTTATAAATTTAAGTTATTTCAACTTGAATATGTTGCGTAGAATTGAAATTTTATTTTGTTTTTGTTAAAATAAAAGAAGTCTTATCGAATACCAAATTTGATTATATATCCAATTCATTATCAAACGAATTTTTTCATTTGGAACCAAACTCTGATTTTTGTATGGAGTTCATACGCGTTGTAGGAGGGTTACCTTTACTTTGAAACACCCCTATGGGAGCTATATAATTTAACCCCGATATCAAAAAAATAAAATAAACTTGCCTCGCGTATGGAATAATATGGGGATCTAATGTGAAAGTTTGGTAGCTCTAGCTCTTACCATCTCTAGAGATCTAGGCGTTCACACAGACAGACGGACAGACGGACATGGGTATATCGACTTCTCTATTCACCCTGATCAAATTTTAGGTAACTTTGGGTGTCTCCGACGTCTCCTTCTATATGTTACATACATTTTCGGCTTGCACAAACTTAATATACCCTTGGTACCATACGGTACAGGGTATAAAAATTTTTTAATTTGGAACCAAACTCTGATTTTTGTATGGAGTTCATACGCGTTGTAGGAGGGTTACCTTTACTTTGAAAAACCCCTATGGGAGATATGTAATATAACCTCGATATCGAAAAAATAAAGTAAGCTTGTCACGCGTAAGATAGTAAGGGGATCTTATTTGAAAGATTGGTTGTTTTAGTTCTTGCAATCTCTAGAGATATAGGCGTTCATATAGGCGAAGTCTCCTTCTACATGTTACATACTTTTTTGGCTTGCACAAACTTAATATAACCTTTGTACCATTACTGTACAGGGTATACAAATTTTTATAATTCGGAAATGAATATGTTATATAACATATGTACCCCAAAATGTAAACTTATAGAAAGAGATTTTGTCCATAATAAAAATATATTATATTTTAAAAATGGAGCTTAAATTAATTAAGATGGAAACTGGGATTACAGCCCTGCTTTATATAAAGCAACTTCGATACAACATTTATTCTATTATGTCATTAAAATCTATTTTTTAAGCCATATGGAAAAGTTTCCATATTTTAGTTTCTCCCCTGTTAATTAATTTATATACTAACATTTCGTTGCGTCTCTCTTTGTCTAAAACAAACTTGAACTGTTCCATCATTAATTTACTTATAATTTTTTATAGTCTATTTTAGGGTCGCCCACTTGCTCTTTGGGGGAGCACACAAACCCATTCATATCTTTACAACAGCTTTCCATGTCAATTGAAAAGTTATGTTCAAAAGGTGGGTGTCAAAATGCACTCAAAATTACGACAAAACTCAATTAACAAGGCACAAAATGTATCTTGCATAATCGTTATAAAAGTTTAACAGATACTGAGTAAGACAAGATGCAGGTTGAGCTCGAACTTTGTGCCTAGAAGGCACAGCATAAGACAGCTGGGGCAACCAACAACTTTGTCAAGGAAACTTATAAACTGACAACTGCCGCTAAGATGAAACCTCTTTAGACATGGGCACGGGCACAGCTATAAAACTTTCATGAAGCAGATCAACCGACTTAGATGCCAGAGTGACGTAGACTGACTTAGGTGGCATGCGGCAGTTAAACTCCACTGCCGCATAAGGCAAAAGTTGCAGTAGCATCAACAAAGTGGGGCGGCCCAATGTGGTCTGGAATGCAGCAGGCGGTAGGCAGCTTCACTACTGACGACAACGACGACAGTTGGCCAAAGTTGGCAGGCGGCAATGGTGCTGACGTTAGCGGTACTTTAACCCATTTTGTATATGGCTTGGATATGGCTTGACTTGTTTGGCAATGCGGCCGGGCCGACGAGTTAGTTGTTCTCTTGATACGCCTTGACGGGGCCGGGTAACAAATTATTAACTATGTCAACGTCATTAATATTGTTGTCTGTGCAGTTACACTCTTTTTTTTTTTTGTATTAATAATGTGTTTTCTCATTAAGGATTAGCCAACGAGTAAGTCGTCGCCGTTGGCCATTGATGGTGTTAATTTTAAGGCCTTGTTCGCAAGTGTGGCCAGAGCCGTTAGTTACTGGAATCTTGAATGGCGGCCCAAAGCCGAGAATGCTTCTCAAGACTCAATAGAATAAAAAGGTACAGTAAGCACTCGATGAAGTGAGCATGTAATTTGATGACAATGTGATCTTTTAATGTTTGGAGTATTCCATTGTATTAACTGCAAGATGACTATCTAAAGAATTTTGTTCTACTCGAGATCGCTTCCTTTTAACGTATGCATATAGAACAGAAATTATTTCTGATTAGAAGATGGAATGAAGATTTTCAACATATAAAAAAATATATTTAAAAGCAATTGTGGAATTGATCCCCGCCTAAAGGGCATTAGCAAATTGGTTTATTGTATCTTTTTTTTTAAGCGGCGATCAACCTTTAATAAGTTTTACAAATTAGATACAATTTTTCTTTACCATAGTTTTATTTTTTTAGAACAACGGATTGCATAAATTTCAAAAGTATTTACTCAAACACTTGTCTTGCTTATTGTTACAATCTTAAAACGTATAAATTTCTTTCAGAGAACCAACTTGATTCCATTTAATTTTTCAAATGGAGCATTTACTGTATTTTTCATTGCTAAAGTTCCATTGAAAATTCCTGTTGAAAGCCGCACAAAGCAGACGCGCAGCTATTCTGCCACATGTGGCAAGCAACTGAAAAAGCAGAAAGCCGACTTTTGTATTTAATGCACATGCTTGCAATAAAATGAATTTGTATATAATGAAATGATAAACAACGGCAGTCATAACGACAAGGGCTGAAGTGAAAGATTCCAGAGAGAGAGAGAGAGAGACGAATGGGGTCTTTGCCGGGTCTAAAATAATTTTAATGAACTCTGAAAACAACAAAATCAACTAAAATGCAATGTTGGGATTGCAGCTTACCGTCTCGCTTGCACTTGCAACCACTGCATGACAGGCGCATCCTTTTATTTATAATTTGATTTTTTTTTCTTTAGACTTGGTATTTTATTATTTTTATTTTTAAACTACGCACACAGATACTATACTATATATACCCATACTTATACACAGACAAAGAAAAAACTGCAGACATGTGCCACATGCAGTCGATTCTCTTTCTTTTCATACGAGTTGCACGTACCCTCACTCTCTCTTAACCCTTAGAATGAGTTTGGTTTGGCTACTGGATAATGTTGTTGTCTGCCACGGCAAACATCCATCAACAATTTAGGTATTCAAAAATTTAAAGTGATTCATCAACTTCAGAGTAAACTGCAGCTACTGTCTGTCTGACACTTGAGATGATTTTCAATTGAAATATATGAAAGCACAAATTTTGAGGAGTTTTGTATCTTTCAGCTACAATATATAGCAGCGAGCTAAATTTAACCCATCTTCTGTTAATGGGTTAGATAAACCACAGATTGACAACCAAAACAAAAGATCCTCAAGATTATATTCTTGAAAATAAAAATCATGAAATAATATTATTTTAAGTTGAAAAAATATGAACTATACGTATTATATTTTTGGGCCCTAAAACTGGGAAGGCGAATTGTAGAACTTGACAGTTTTCTCCCTTTCACCGTTGTTCAAGTCACGCCTTCTCAACAGAACTCTTAAGCTCCGGATATATAAAACAATGATCCAACCAATACTAATGTACGGATAAGAGACTTGGTATCTGAGGAAATCAGATATAAGCCTCCATAAGAGGACAGAGAGAAAATGTTTACGAAGAGTTCTTGATTTTTTTTGTGGCGTTATGTTGGTACTCATGTCTCTCACCTATGCCGACAAGCTCGGCCATTTTGAATGTTCACTTAATTGTTGACAGCTGCTTTGCTTGTACCTACCTTACCTATTCAAAAAATGGATCAAAGAACCTGTATCAAATTTTGTGTGAAAAACGAAATTAAGTGCGCGGATGCATTCCGAATGTTGACTGTGGCATTCGGAGAAGCTATCTGGACCGAAGCAACGTTTATCGGTGGTACAAAATGTTATCGGAAGGCCTAGAAGATGTGAACGACGAAGAGAGCGCCGGACGCCCGAGCACTTCAACAACAGACGAAAAAATTGATGAAGTGAAGAAAATGGTATTGGCCAATCGTCGAATCTCCGTTAGAGAAGTTACTGAGGACCTAGGCATATCAATGATTTGGGCACGAGACGAGTCGCCGCGAAATTCGTACCAAAATTGCTCAATTTCGACCAAAAACAGACCAAGAACAAATTTGCTCCAGAGGGTCATAACTGGTGACGAGTCGTGGGTTTATGGTTATGACGTGGAAACCAAAGCACAATCATCTCAATGGAAGCTGCCGCACGAGCCAAGACCGAAAAAAACGCCCCAAGTTCGGTCGAATGTAAAAGTTTTGCTTACAGTTTTCTTCGATTGCAGGGGCGTGATGCATCATGAGTTCTTGCCACAAGGTAGAACGGTCAATAAGGAATATTACCTGCAAGTTATGCGCAATTTGCGCGAAGCAATCCGCAGGAAACGCCCGGATTTGTGGTAGAACAAAAATTGGCTTTTGCAATTTTTTTTTTTTTTTTTTTGGTCAAAAACAACAAACTAATGATGCCGCAGCCACCGTATTCCCCAGATCTGGCACACTGTGACTTTTCTTGTTCCCTAAACTGAAGAGACCCATGAAAGGGCGACGCTACGCTACGATTGACGAGATAAAGACGGCATCGAAGGAAGAGCTGAACATGATAAAAAAAAATGATTTTTGAAGTGCTTCGAAGATTGGAAAAACCGTTGGCACAAGTGTATAATATCTCATAGGGATAGCTTTGAAGGGAACAAAATAGATATTCATGAATAAATAAATAATTTTTGAAAAAAACACAAAATTCGCGATACTTTTTGAACACATCTCGTATATGGAGTGAAAAATGATTTGGAAAAATTAAAGGTCCTTAACTGGGAGGATGCTAGAGAAATATTGTGCGACAGGTCAAAGCTGTATTATAGCTGTAGCGCCAAAAATGGTGATGGAAATTGTGAAATAATATAAACTTTGATTTAAAAATCACAATCAATATAAAAATTGTTAATTCAAATAATACTTTTTTATTTCATAAAATAAAAATAAAATTTATCTCTAATATTATAGTTTTTCGCTTTTTCCCTGATAACTCTATTTGGTGATCCCTAACATAAACCAGAGCTAAGCTGACCTTTAAAAATATTATAAGTCTTTTGTTGGAGAATGAATCAGAAACGCAACGAATATCCCATGCTCAGGGGATGACTTTCAAGAGTTTAGAATATAAATTAAACATTTTTTTTTTATATTTCCTAATTTGTTTTTAAGCTTCAGATATTTAGGCCTAAACCTACTAACTTTCTATTAACGAGCTGAACTGCGAAACTAGAGCACTTTTGCCATTCTGTCGCAGATTTTTCATTAAGTTTTTGGCAAAAGTCGATAATAAATATTAAAACCCCCCATTCCCACCATCCCATTGGTACGACATCGCGTTGCATACTTCACCTGAATATTATAAACTTTAAGCAATAAACTGTACGTATCTGTACATAAATATCATCAACTTAACTATACAACCGATAAAGCTTTTATGTCATTGACTTCCTGCCTCATGACATAGTTAATATGCCCTCTGTAAGCTAACAAAATCTGTCAAACCGCTATTGAAAATGCAAACAAGCGCAACTTGAAGTAGACGTTCGATGTGTGTGCACATGGAAATCAATTAGTATTGTCAAAAGGCAGTTGTCACATAGATACAGCGACACACACACGCGCTCGCAGAAACCATACACAGATACTCGCATGTAAAAAAGAGAAAAAAACTAAATAAAAAACAACAGTCAAGCATTGGTTAGGCAAACCAAATGACAACTAACAAGTGCCAGACGACAAGACTATCGAGCTGAAACAAGTGGGCAACGACACAGCAGACTTCGTGGCCGTATATTGATTTGACTCACTGTACATGTATCTACAAGTTCTATACACAGAGATGTCAATTTTAGTTGTTGTTGTTGTGTAGCTACGCCCAGTAGCAAATGGCAAATGGTAACTGGCACGTAGTAGTTGTTGTTGTATGTTAACCCCTTCGCCGTTTGCCGCTTCAAGAAAACTTAAAAGCAAAGGCAACTTTATCGCAATTTATAACAAATTATAGCAATTTGTTGTAGATACAAAAGTATCTTTTGATAATAAAAAACAAAAACAAAGCAAATTGCAAAGCAAGCATATTGAGAGGCGCAAAAATTATTTGCGTCGTCTATAAAAAACACAAGTACTTTATAAGTATCTTATCAATTGGCAAATAAATTGTCTAGCTAACCTTGCCGCATGCAACTTGACTGATATTTCAACAAGCACCCAGCACCCGGATCTAAAGGGTTCTCAGCTGAAGCATTTGAATGGCTACTTGAAAGCAGGCGGAAAAGCTTTGGAATTTGTGCTGCAGCGTTTGTCATTGACCGCATTAGAAATTGAATTGTTGTAAAATTAGGTTTTCTATTTTTAAGCTTCAGAGAGCCTAAGGAAAATTTAAAGGGCGCTCGAGAGTAATTGCAAATCCAGAGCCCTTCGAATATTAAAGTGCATTTTACCTCAAAGTGGTTAACTTTCCATGCCTTGTTTTCTTTAAAAATAAAATTAAGGTCTTTTTACAATAGGCCAGTACGCAGCGGCTAAAAAAGTGTCGAGATAAAAACAGCAACAAAACGAACAGTGTGTCTATACAAACAAAATGATATATTTTGCCAATTAGCCTTTTGATTTCTCACAATACATAATTAAAAGCTTTGTAATAAACATTTTATAGCGATTTTAATACCCTGTACCGTATGGTACCAAGGGTATTTTAAGTTTGTGCAAGCCGAAAATGTATGTAACATATAGAAGGAGACGTCGGAGACACCCCAAAGTTACCTAAAATATGATCAGGGTGAATAGAGAAGTCGATATACCCATGTCCGTCTGTCCGTCCCTCCGTTTGAACGCCTAGAACTCAGAGATGGTAAGAACTAGAGTTACCAAACTTTCACATTAGATCTCATATTATTCCATAGGAGACAAGTCTATTTTATTTTTTTGATATCGGGGTTAAATTATATAGCTCCCATGTGGGTGTTTGAGACGACCTCGATAAAAAAAAAATTTTTAGATGAATAATTCGTTTGTTTATGAAGATATCGTAACCAATTTTGGTATTCGAAAGTTTTTTTTAGTTCCCAATCACTGTACCAAATTTGATCGAAATCGGTTGACTATATCATATAGCTCCCATAGGACCGATCGGCCAAAATAACTTTTTTAAATCAAAATTCGCTATATTTCGTTTTTTAATAAAGATATCGTAACCAGATTTGGCGTTTGGAAATTTTTTAGACCACTTAAGCAATGTGCCAAATTTGAACAAAATCGGTTGACTATGTCATATAGCTCCCATAGGTCCGATCTTCCAAAAAATCGATTTTATAACAAAATTTGTTGTGTTTCGTTTCTTTGTTAAGATATTGGGACCAAATTTGACATTCGTGAGTATTTTATAGTTCCTAAGCACTGTACTAAATTTAATCCAAATCGTTTGACTAGATCATATAGCTCCCATAGGACCAATCGGTCCAAAAACACGTTTTTTATACAAAATTCGATGTGTTTTGTTTGTTTGTAAAAATATTTGAAATAAATTTGGCATTCAGATCTTTTTTAAGGTATTTAAGCATTGTGTCAAATTTTATTGAAATCGGTTGACTATATCATATAGCTCCCATAGGAATGATCGGCCAAAAAAAAAATTGTTGCTTAAAAATTCTTCTGTTTTTGGTTTTTTGTGAAGAAATCGGACTTTATTACAAGCTAGTGGTACAGGGTATCCTAAAGTCGTCCGCGCCCGACTTTACGTCCGCCATTTTTTTTTTTTTTTGTGGCATTGTGTACATTGTCAGATTAACTAATGTTAATGTTTAACGTGTTACGGGTGTTCTCATGAACGCATTGAAGAATTTTAAGGTTGGTTTTTGCAATTGTTAGAAGTTGTTAATACGGAGGTTTTAAGCCTATTGCGATGTGTATTGGGTGTATTGGTTCGTGAGATATACGCATTTTTGTAAAAATCGTGAATATAGAATAGTACAAAATTGTTCAACACCGGGTATTGGACATTAAGTGCAGACAGAAGCGTAGTCGCAAAGTGGTTGACATGTAGTTTCTGAGGGGCATGAATTTATTAGAGATGCAATCTTCCTTAAGAACACTCTAGATGAGCTAACTAGAGAATCTTACGATGTTTAACACTTTAAGAGTATTCAAAAAGTTTGGGCAGGACGAGGTCTGCTGGGCTCACTAGTAATTATATATTATTATAGTTTTTTTATATATTAGTTAGTTGGTATGAGATACCAGATGACGTAAATAAAAATGTAAATGTTGAGACTTTCCTAAAAAAAATGTTTTATTGTTTCAGGACTCCAACTATTTTATAAATAACAAAAATGTTTTTCTTTATAAAGAAAGTAAATATGTTGAATCAAATTTAAAATTGAAATCGTCTGTTTTTTTTTTCTGCGAATTCTGATGGCCTGAAACAAAACCCCAAAGACCAAATGGAAAAATGCCCCAAAAACAAAAAGTTCAAATGTATTTACAAGTCTAAAATTAACTGGCAAGCAACAAAAGAACATAAATTTGAAATTCAATCGTAATCAATGAAAACAACGCAGACACACAATGATAGACCAATAAACCAAGACATCTGGTACACTTCTTACCCACAGTTGCCTCCCTTAGTATACACACACTCCACTCCCTCTTTCTTTTGGCCTGTATTTCATGCTCTTTGCTACCCTTCTAAGCTTGACTGCTTTATAAAAGGCAACACAGAAAGCCAACAAAGCGTATTGAGCTTGCAAATCTATACAGATACGGGGTATATATAGTACTATATACCATAATACTTGTATATAGTAGCTACGAGTATAATGAAAATGTTGTTCTAGTTGTTGTTGATATGATAGTAACTTAATTTGCTTGGCCTATGACGCTGTCAACATTTGTTTGCGTGTATCTGTAAGATACATTGCTAACAACAGCAACGACAAGACCAATGGCAACAACTATTGTTAGACTTTGAGACTGTAAGATTTGTGCTCATGTGGTGACCCATTTCATAAGCACGATTAACTCGTTCTTTTTCTGGTCAACAAGCTAGCCAAGTTTTCAAGCGTATCTTTTTTTTGGCAAGATTTTTCATACATCTATTATGTTAAACTTTTGACTGTCACACGCGTCTCGTAAATGTTTATCATAAATTCAGAAACAAAACAGGCAACAAAAAAAAACGATGGATACAAATTTAATTAAATAAAACTGTAGCAAACAAAGCTGCGGCTTAAAAACGAGTCACGGCATTTACATACTTATATATATACTATATACATGTATATGTACATAACTCTAAATACATGCTGTGTATTTGTCATTGATGATGTCAGCTGCCGGCAAAATAAAAAAAAAGGGCTGACCTAAACACAAAATTTTCTGGTATAAAGTAAATGTGTAAATACATACATACATACATGCTATTTATATATCAACGTATCAATATATATTTAAACCAAGCATATTGCTTACTTATCTCATATACTACTACATTCACCCTTACACATGTATCATACATACACCAGGACTGATAACAAAACAGGCAGTACAGTATATACTCTTTATACTCGCATAAGGTACCACAACTCTTTGAGTACTCTAAAAATATGCAAAAGAACCACCTCTTCAAAAGGACGTTGGGTTTTAATAGAGCAGCACCTCTATATCTAATTTAACGTGAAACTTCCTATTAGGTTTCCCTACAAAAATTCTAGAAATTGTCTCCAATATAGTTTCCGGCAAATTATGAGTACCATATACATCTTAAAGGATTTAACAAAAGTTAAGTTAAAGGCACTTCGAAAGCTCTAAAACAATTTAGGGCTATTGGCACGATTTTCTTTCGAAATTCAGTAATTACTGTCTATAGACTACGTCATTTTAAAATTATGAATAACTAATAACCGTTTAGCAAAAAAGTGTTGCAAAATTTTCAGTTTAGTCGAGATGGATGATAGTTTTGATGCTTATGCCATTTAAATCTTAAGTGGCACTGAAAACTGTCAACTAAAAGCGCTGTTAATTTTACCTTGGGAAATCAAGTTGGTTTGAGAACTTGTTATAAAAACTTTTTATAGAAACCTTACAATCATCATCATTCCATTTACTTTTATAGAACTATGAACTATGTCGAATTAATATTTACTTCTGGCTTTAAAGAAAAAGTTGTATCCTTTACGAAAACCAGACTTTGCAAATTGCAATTATGTGTATTATTATGCACATCAATAACTTCTGAAAATAAGAACCGATTTAGATATTCTTAGAAAGTTGAGCTACAAAATTGTCTAAAACGATATGTTGAATAGCGTGGGAGGAAATTCTGATTGCGAGAGTTGTTTATTAAGGCTATACATCTTAATTTGCTGATTATAAGTTGAAAGGCGTAAGGTTGCTTACAGATATTCAAATTTTTATGCGATTTATTCGGCTATAACGCAGGTTGAAAGACGTTTTGGGGTAGCTTAGTTCAAAAAAAAAAACTTCAACAAAATATTATGTGCACCATTTTATCTCTGGTCTCAAGGTATTTATACGAACTCTGTTTTCCGCGATAGCTTATAATAATTTTTGGTGTTAAGGGTTTACGCCACCTTTGAACTTTTGGAAAATCGTTTTTTTTCCTCTTAAGAGTACACGAAGTATATTAATTTAGAACAATTCGATCGGGAAAATCATTTTTGGACACTTGAAGCCACGCCCTTCCATGCGGTTGGAGTCGTGCTCGAAAACTTTAAGACGGTTTTTCTTGAAGCAACGTTTTTTAAAACGATGCGCAGTGCTCTTGACCGATTTGAATGTTTTTTAAGCCAAAATTTTTGTAAATCTATAAGCTTGTGCGTGACGTAGAAATTTCACGTTAGAAGGAAGCCTTTTTTTATAACGATTCGAACAATCAGAAACATAGATGGAATGGGGGAATCCTTCACAGTTTTGAGACAATTCAGAATTTCAACAAAATCCTATGTCAGGCTATAGATAATTGTCTATTTATAATACAAAATTTTAGACGAGAATTGTGCCCACTACACTGCGTACCAGTTGTACTTGACCTGTTGGAACGGCTTCGTTAAAATGACTATACTGAAATTATTTTTCCATTAAAAAATTCGATAAATTTTTAATGAACACACTAATGTATACTTATTGAAACTATTGTTATGAATTTGCTCAATATTTTTCGGTTTTCATTTTAAAAAATCCCTAATATATGCATTTTTGGTCATGAAAATGGACTAACCCCTTAAGAAAATTAATAAACGTAATATGAGTGCCCGTTCAAAGCTTAAGCCTGATTACCCTAGCTCTTATAAAGATAATCTCCAAAATGTAGCCATTTATACGAACGGATGGAACCACCAATAGATATATTTATTCTCCAATGTCCCTTACATTGAATTACAGCTCATTCTATTCTATGCTATAAACATTATTTATATTCGTATAAAGTTTATACTATAAACAGAGTATACGTCTTATTTCAAGAGTGTATAATTACAATTAAACAACTTGTTTATAATTTATATTAAATAAGACACCTTGTTTATAGTTTGTAACGCTTTCATTACGGGCTTAACCAAAAAAAACCTCAATTCGAGACAACACTGTGCTAGTATGTGTTGATTTACATTGTCATGCTTTTTTTTTATCTATCGTATTTCAACGCGCCGTTAGTTCATAGGGATTGTCTCCCTCTCAGATTGCCGTTGTTGGCAAGCACGGTAGATCTGTTTTTCAACGAAGTACCAGAAAAAAAAAATACAACATGTCTATTGAAAACAGTTAAGCCAGTATGCATGCGTGGGTGTGTGTGAACAATTGCTCCATGTTATCATCAATCTTTTATCGCTAGGTTGACGCTTATCGACAAGTTTTTGCATGGCGATAAGACGATAAAGTTGTCAGGAACAGAGAGAGAGAGAGAGACACAAAGAGAGAGAAGCTATTGAGTGGAGTGTCAGGCTACGTGCGTCACTATGCAAATGTTATAGAACCAAAATGAAAAGCAGAAAATGTTATAATAACAGACAGAAGGACAGCTCAGGGAGAATTGAGTGTAGCTGATAAGATAGCCAACTTCACTTGGTCGATTGCAGCTGCTCTTTGTTAAACGAGGTTCGCTTGTAATTTTTTAGAAACAGGCAAGAAGTTGGAGTTTGAGAGCTGCGTTGGCAAGTTTCCATTTTTTTTTAAACGTTTTGATTAATTAAGTTGATATAAACTTGACAAATGTGCATCGATAAGACATCATTCAAACCTCAAGTGACTTCAGGTTAATTTCATAATTTAACTCACAAATGAGTTTACTAAATTTTCATGCTTAAAATCAGGACTAAGACATCGACTGACTGAAACATCAGGACTGACGATCGCCCGGGTCACTGGTTTTCATGAGAAAGTATTGGATAATAAATACAAAAATACATTTGGTTTTTTTCCTTCAACCTTCAAAGTTCATATAACTACAGAATGGCGGACGCAGCTCCAGCCCGTAGTGGATTCCGAGGTGGTTTTGGCTCTCGCGGTGGTCGTGATGCTCGCGGTCGTGGCGGCAAAGAAGACTCTAAAGAGTGGCTTCCAGTCACCAAGCTTGGCCGTTTAGTACTCGAAGGCAATATTAAGTCACTCGAAGAGATCTATCTCTTGCCTATCAAAGAGTTTGAAATCATTGATTTCTTCTTGGGCTCGTCTCTTCGTGATGAGGTTTTGAAGATTATGCCTGTCCAGAAACAGACCACTGCCGGTCAGCGTACTCGCTTTAAGGCTTTCGTCGCCTTTGGAGATAACAATGGACACATTGGTCTTGGCGTTAAGTGCAGCAAAGAAGTGGCAACTACTATCCGTGGTGTCATTATTTTGGCTAAGCTGTCTGTAGTTCCAGTTCGTCGTGGTTACTGGGGTAACAAGATTGGCAATCCTCATACTGTGCCATGTAAGGTCACAGGAAAGTGCGGTTCAGTCTCTGTACTTCTGATCCCAGCACCCCGTGGTACTGGCATTGTATCTGCTCCTGTTCCCAAGAAGCTGCTCATGATAGCAGGTATTGAAGATTGCTACACGTCTGCCCGTGGCTCAACTGGTACTCTGGGTAACTTTGCTAAGGCCACTTATGCTGCCATTGCCAAGACCTACGCCTATTTGACTCCAGACTTATGGAAGGAAATGCCTCTAGGTTCTACACCATACCAGGCATATTTCGACTTTTTGTCAAAGCCTTAAGCCGATGCTTAAATATGAGAAGGCTGTTTATAAAATAAAAACGCTGAACTATAATTTTTAACAAGTAAAAAGCTTGCAGGGACACACCCTACAAAAACCTATCGACGAAATGGCACATAGAGCATTAGAATGGAACCCCCAGGGAAGAAGGAACCGAACATGGCGAAGATCAATTAGGAGAGAGACGAACAAATCTGTCAGCGAACTTCGAGCAATAGCGCGAAATAGAAATAGTTGAAAAATTTTTGTAGATAGACTAAGTCCTCAATTTTTATTTTTTTTGGAACATGTCAAAATAATAAAATGTTTTCAGCAAAAAACTTAAGATAATTTTGAAATTTCTAAACCTTTTCATACTTTTTTTTAGTACAGTCTTTAGAGAGAGTCTTTAGGGGAAGACTAACAAAGGAACAATCATCATTACTTAACTGCTTGTGCGATATTTCGAAGATTTAAAAGGGGAAAAGCTAACTTGGCAACACTAAACTACTACTACTAACGCATTTGTTTATTTATTTACAAAACCCTCGTAAAAATGTGTATATGCGAGTAAAAGCTGTCAGTCAGTCAGACATGTAATTCCATTTCCATTACGAAATGAAATCGAAAACGCATCGAAAAATCAACAAGCACACACACACACACACACACACACAAACACTTTGAGAAATTGTTACGCATCATCTGAAGCGTCGGTCGGTAGTCGTAGTAAGAACAACTCAAACAAATGCAATGACCTGAATTTAAACCATTTGTGCAACAAAATGTAAAAGCGATAAGAACAACAACAAAAACCAACGGCAAAAAGGGAGACGACGAGTCAAAACCGAATTTCCGAGTAAGAAGAAGAAGAAGGTACGAATTACAACGCAAACAACACTCAAAATAATGAATGAGCCAAAAAGGGCGCAAACGTAAACATTACAAGCTGACAAAAAGTTTGCTGCTTTAAAACGAAGAAGGCGCCAATAAAATCAACACTGCAATAAATCAGAAAGACGACGATTCGTCGTTAAGGACGACAAGTGCTGTCGATGGCAAAGAAAAGAAAAAGGAAATGCATGGCATTTATGTACACAGCTACAACTGTAATTGTTGTACATAGTAGTTGCGTGTGTGTGTGTGTATGTTTGCAGGTGACAAAGCATGTGCGAAGCTCAGCTTGACGTTTCTCGATGTATGCGCTTAATAAATTCAAAACAGGCTGCTGCGCATGTATTTGTATGTGTGTCGTTGTTAAATGGGTGGGTGGCTTTATATATATATGTACGTACGTATGTGTGTGGTGTATACAGAACGCAGAACGTCCTTGTGCCTAACACAACAACACAATGTGAGGGTTGCTCGACACTGCCAAAAGCGAGCGCCACCCAGTTTAATGTTGTCAGAGTCTACTCTACTTACTTGGTTGTTGGTTTGAGTTACATATACATATACGACTGACTGCCTGTGTATGTGTGTGTCGTCACGACGTCGTCGTCTTCTTGGATGTGCTGGAATTTGCGTGTTTATTGAATTTTCTTGGTATCTCACGAACGGGTTGTGCGCAGTATATGCTTCACGTGCACGCTCGCTCGCTTTTTGCCTTTGAACTCTTACAATTAATTTCAATTTAATTGAATTGAACGAAAATGTATTAAACTTTTGCCAGCACACTCCAAACTACGCCACCTTTACACACAATCCCGTCCAGCAGCAGCATTCATGGACGCATAAAACTGGGTGTTGTTTTTCGCTGCTGCGCCCTTTACATTTACACAATACATACACACACGCACATATACCACATAAACGCGTAGCTCTGTATATAATTTTTTTCTCACAGTGTGCAAAAAAAAATGCTTGCAGAAAGTGTAACCAATGCATGTAATTAAGAAATAAATATAATAAAATAGCACGCACACACAATTTGTTGTTATTAAATTGTACGTCAGAGCTGCGCGCACATTTTGTCAATTGTTTTTAGTTGTTTAACACAATTTTAATGCAATTTTATTGCATTTTAAACTTTTGGCATACATTTTATTTCTTGTTTCTGCTTGTTTTTATTTTTTGCTACACCTTGCACTCTCGTATATACACAATTGGCATTGTGCATATTTATTTTTATGCATTTGTTTTTTTTTTATATTTATTATTTAGATTTTATTACTACATGCTAGTTACAGATTTTATAATTTTTCGCGGAACCGACGTAAAGTGCTTGGAGGTGTTTTTTATTCGGCCATTTTTTTCGTAGTGTTGTGTTGTGGAATTTTGGACCCATGATTTACAGCTAACAGAATATATCGTGCAGCTAGCATGTTAGTTAACAGCTGTGTTATCGATATATCGATATTAAATATGCTGTTTACTGCAAAAATAACAAATTTAAGTTGCTACAAATTTTGTCATTTTGTATAAAGCACAAACTTAATAGGCAATCATAATTTTTTTAATATACTTAATTAAGAAATAAGGTTTACTTTCTGTTAATTAACAGAACAGCCGCTGGGATTTTAAAAGCAGCTGAGCGCAAAGTGTTGCTAAAAAATGCCAACACGGCGCAGTGCTGCCCATAAATCAACACAAGTGCAGCCAAGTAATCGCAATTTTGGTGCGCTTAAAATTTGAATAAAATTCGTTTTATATTGAAATAAATTGAAACATAATTTTATTCCAAATTTTATCATTTCGCAAGAAGCTATACTTTTTATTGTATGACTCTACGGCCCTGCAGTCTTTTTAAACATTTTTATTTTAGGATTCGCTACTCACCCACTAAAGATAAGCGTAAAATGCAATTCAATTTTATGTAGATAAACATTTCTATTTTTTTTTACTTCACTGCTTACAAATTAAGACGCAAAAAATAATCATTAGGAGTAATAATGAGGCATATAATGTAAAATAACACAAACATTTTGAGATATGGTTAAAAAAAAAATGATAAGAACTTATGATATTCTGCAAGCATGTATAATGAAGAAAGGAACTATAATAATTGATATCCAAGATGCATTATAATCTCTTAACAAAGCTAAATCATATATAAATGTATCCAGTTTACTTCTTAGGTTTGGCCTTAGTTTTGGCAGCGGCTGAACTGCTCTTCTTAGCACCCGCAGCAGCTGCTGCTTTGGAAGTGCTGGCCTTGGACTTAGCGCCAGCTGCTGTTGACGGCTTTTTCTTAGCCTTTATCAAGCCATCCAACTCCAAGTCATCATTGTCTTCCTCATCGGAATCAGCTGCAGCAGCGCCGCTGCCCTCTTCATCCTCCATTTCCAGCATGCCCTCATCATCGCCAGCCGCTTCAGCGCGTTTCTTTTTAATGCCCGCCTGCGCGGAGTAGGAGTAAGCCATCACCTCCTTATTGTAGGCACGCGTTAATGCTGCCTTTACACGTCCATCTACGCCGTCCATGGGCGACTTTGTACCTGGCCAGCTGGTAAGCTCTACAAGTGACTCCAAATCCTCACGCAGCAAATGATAATCCTTTATAACCTCCAAAGCGGCCGGTACGCCCTCTAGTCCATCTTTAACCAAGGGTCTTACTATATTGGCCAGCAAAAACGGCGCATAATCTAAGCGCACTGAGAGACGTGAGCCCGAGGTACGCACACGCGTGTGATCATGCAATTCTTGAGCGAGACGTGCTCGTTTATTGGCGCGCGAGTTCTTGCCCAGCCAGCCGGGAAAGTT
Organism: Chymomyza amoena; assembly: GCA_037043745.1. NCBI lineage: Eukaryota > Metazoa > Arthropoda > Insecta > Diptera > Drosophilidae > Chymomyza > Chymomyza amoena. Next base: position 144,853 of record JBAMAX010003837.1, read on the forward strand.
AATTTGGCCCGTAAAGTTGCCGCACATGTATTCGCCAGGCAGCACAGAGCTAAAAGCGGCCTGAGTGGGCAGCAGACTCCAGGCGGACATGCTGCGTATGCGCTTGTCCACCAAGTCGCCCAGACTTAAGGAATCCGCTGTGGCTGCCACCTTTGCCAGAATGTCGTTGCTATAATGAGTGAAAAAATGTTATAAACCACTTAAAGCTGCGGGATTGTAAGCTTACCGTGGACCCTGTGGCATCACTTGCAAATAGTTTTGCTGCACAAAAAGCGGCGCCATGCTGTAGTCGTGGAAAAACAAATCAGATTTGTCGTTGAAGGTCATATGCTTGTGTTCCTCGGCAGAGAACACTTTACGCACTACTTCCCAGGGACCTAGCTTTAAATCTTTGGGTGCTGTCTTCGCGGCAGCGGCAGATTCTGTAGGTTTCAAATCCAACTGCTCGCCCGCACTGAGCAGCGCTATATGGTTAATAGTCTGTCTTATATCATTGTTTGTTGCGGAAATAATCTCGTCCACTTTTCCAGGCGGCATCTTAATATTTTCTCTACAGCAGATTGTCATTATGCGACCCCTGATTTGCTCAAGACGTGGTCGCTGAAAGCGCAAATCATAGCAATAATTGACAAGTGAACGTATCTTTGGATGATTGCGATCGTTGCACATGCAAATAATGGGCACGGAACTATCCTTTATCAGGCCTATAAGCTCTTGCATGCCGCCGCGATCCTCATTACCCGCCATGCCATCAACTTCGTCCATAATAAGCACGTGCTTTTTGGACACAGCCTGCGAGTGACCATTAACATAGCCATACAGGGATTTGTTAGACAGCAAGCTGGACACTTCCTCTTTGAGCAAACGTTTGCTACGGGTATCAGAGGCATTGAATTCAACTGCATCAAAGCCTAGCTCTTGGCACACCAGCGTAGCTGTCGTGGTCTTGCCTATGCCAGGAGGGCCTGAAAGCAACGCAGCTTTAAAGAAGCTACCGTCATCGTTTTTGGCCCAGGGATTGGGGCGCTGCAGCTTCTTTTTGCCATCATGATTGATATACCATTTGGAGAGCCAATTCACCAATCTGTAAGACAGTTAAAGGCAATTAGAAATAAGCTCAGGATCACAAATCGAGCATAAAAATACTTCCAATTCCCTTTACTTACTTGGTAACATTGCTTGCTGCACCGGTTTGACCAACAATTTCTTTAATAGACGTAGGCTTGTATTTGTCAACCCAGGCCATGGTGGCCAGTTTTTCAGCTGTAGGTTCTATCGTTGGTTTGGACTCACTCCGATTGTTATTGGGCTCCTTTCGAGGTAAGAATTTGCTATCTTCTTTTGGTTCCTTTTTGGGCGTAACTTTCAGTTCTTTTTTGGGTGATAATTTATGTTGCTTTCTTGGTGACACTTTAGATTCATTTTTCAATTCTTTTTTGGGTGAAATATTTTTTTCCTGCTTAACTTGTATGCCGTTTGAATTTTGTTCGATCTCCGCTTTGCCATTCTTCAATCCTGAACGCTCACGTATCATATCGAGCAGTCCATCCTCGCTAAGTATTTTTATATTGTATTCTTCAGCCTGCGCCAGTTTTTTAAGTCCTGCCTCTTCACCCACAATCAAATAGTTAAGTTTTTTGCCAACAGTGGTCATAACGCGGCCGCCGTGCTCTTTGATAACTGAAGCAGCCTCATCACGTTCCATAGACTCCAGTACACCAGTAACTAGGAATGTTAAACCTTTCAGACAATCTGGTGTTCCTTTCGGTATTTCTTTGCAGCCAGGATTTATACAGCTTGAACGATTTTTAAAGCTTTGATAAGCGGCTGCAGCCATGCGCCTACGTTCGTGGCGCTCTTCATCAGAAAGCACACTCGTTTCAAGATCCGCATGTCCTTTTTTGGCTCGCGGCGTGGTCTTCGGCGTCTTGTTCTTTTCCGCTTTCGGCGTTTTGGCCTTCTCTACCTTGGGCGTTTTAAGCTTCTCAACTTGAACCTTAGGTGGCTCAGGACTATGCAGCCTGGCTTTCTTTGTGGGTGACGGTGATAGCGCTTTATCAACTGCCACGGAAGTTGACGATGACGCTTTCGATTGCGTTTTTTTCTCTGCTGCTTGTATGCTTTCATCAAGATCTACCTCCATTAGACTTTGATCAATTGACTCATCTTCTAGTTCAATTATGCTTTTGTCCTTAGGCTTGGGCAGCGGCTTGGCTTCCACACGCTTTGTTTCACCGCCAAATAAAGCTGTGGGATCCACACGTTGTAGCACTTTTGACGAGCCGGCGCCATTTCCATTTTTAAGCTTAGACAGTGAAGGCTTCTTGCTAATTTTGAATTCATTTGAACTGGACGCTGCTGCATCTGACGCTAATCGGGTTTTCTTATGTTCCTTGCTAGCTTTCTTTACCTGTGGACTTTCTGGTATTTCGTCCTCATCGCTGGATATAACGCGCGCTTTGCGTTTTTGCGGCGCTGGCGAGCTGTCTGCAGCGCTTTTTTTGTTATTGGGCGCACGTTTGAAAAAATTAGTTATGTCCTATGACAAAATAAAATCGAATTATTTGAATTATGCTTAAATTAAGATTTAAAACTTACCGGCTGCATTTTTATTTAGTTTGCCAAACAATTACGGCGCCACAGCAATGCGCCTCAACAAAAAAAATTAGATAAATTGGCGCAATAAACTTAGAGTTGCCATACAATTTTAAAAATTTTGCAATAAGTTGCAGAAAAGCATAGTTTATGCTTGATGTTGCTTGCAAATAGTTTGTAAAAGTTAATTTGTATTTATAAATAAATATAATGTAAGTATAATTGTGCGATTACTATTTTAAATGTTATTTAAAAAACAATTAGGCAACAAGCTGGCAGCGCTTGCTATTCAGTGTTGTATAAAACAGATGGCAGCTCAGCTGCTTGTTGCTTCATAGCAGTCAGCTTTTGTTTGCAGGCTAGCCAATGCCAAACGGTTAGCCATTTGAATTTAAAGTAGCGCGCAATGTTTTACTTTAAAGCACTGCAAAAAACAAATTGTTACAAAGCAATTTGTTATGTTTAATTGTTTTAAATTAAGCTTACTTTACATATTATTTGACATGTCTTCAAATGGCAATACATCAATCTGGCTTAAATTTGATGGCGACAATAAAAATTGAGTTTTATTAACTCCTCGTACCATTCCACCATCAATCTTAAATCATTAGATTTGCACTTAAAGGCATATAAAGTTGCATTACAAGGCGTTGTAAATTTTGACACCACTCCCACCCTCCTCGCAGCTACTAAAATGCGCAGATTACACGCGCAATTAAGGGTTGTGGCAACAACACACAGAAGTGAAAGGACATCCCAACCCCCCCACAACCGACAACAGCACACCGCACATGCACCGCTTGTGTGCGGCTTGCGGCCTGTTCACGTGTTTACACTGCTAAATGTTACCCCTGGGGCATGTTGCTTACTTAACTTTGATTTTGATTAAACAGCAATAAACAGATAAATGTGTCACACTAATGCAAGTGTTGGCTAATGCGTTTAACTATGCCTTAATAGCGAGCTTTTGAGTGGGTGGCTCGTTTTATGTGTTAATTGCGAATACGCAATTAAACATATGTTCATTATGAATTAAAACAGTTTCACCTTAAAAATGTAATTAAATAATTTTTATTTGAATTCCAGTGCGCGCTTGTTAGTCGAGTGTTTTTATGAGTTTCTTAATTTATTTAACACTTTTTTAAGTGATTTTAAAAGTTAAATTGCAATGACAGATTTTTTTTACTTTTTCGCGCGTTATTTATGGCTTGCAAGTGTATTTAAATAACGTGCAATAGTTTTTTATCTATTTAAATTTGTTAGGATTTTTTTTTGAATGTTTGACAGTGCAACTGATTTCAAAATTTATATCGATTTAATTTTGGATTATTTAAGAGATCGTTAAAGTGCCAATGCTAAAAAAAAATAAATTAAAATGCAACAATTGCACAAATTTATTGAACTACAAAAGTTTGACTGATTAACCAACAAATTAAATACAATATATTGTGAATCTTATCGCTATTAAGTACCAGTTCTTATTTATTTAGATGATTGATATTAAGGATTAAGTATTCAATACTAATTAAAATCATGTATAATTAATCTTTAAGAATAATTGAAAAGCTAAACTTATATCTATAGCTTTGTGAAGTCCAAAAAGACCGGCATTGAAATTATTTGTATTGATTATTCTTTGGACTTCTTAATAATATTTTCTTTAATAGTTTAATAGATGACTAGAAATGTTATATTCAAACTAAGAATTAAGCTTTAGTAAAAAACTGAACCATAAAGTTTTTATAAAGCAATGGTGCATATAGATTTATAGTTTACTAGCCGGCTTCCGCTGCGCTCGCTCGTCTAGATCTGTAATCTTTCCGATTGGAAAACATCGTCCGATTGATCGATGAGTGGATTAATTTCATCATAAAATTTTCAACCACTCGCCATCTTTACATTTTAACCATGTTTGATGGAGATTTGATAGTTTTCTTCTCGGCATTGTAAGCAGTATCTGATATTAATGTTTTCGTGCACTAATAATGCTAACCTATAATGGCGACAGGATGTCTTTTTTTTTCACGTTCAGCCAAGACAAACCACAGATTGAAAAATATTGCGTAACGCGCAGTCCGCGAAAGCCGTGAAACAGGAGTGTGGAAGGCTTCGCGGCTAACTTCGCGGAGTTCGCGCCCGTGAACACACCATGAAGGTATAGTCGATAAATGAAAAAAAAATGTTAGGAGTGGCAACCCTTATCTCTTAGTGGTATGAAAAATAGATGTTGGCCGATTCTCAAACCTGCCCAATAAGCACACAAAATTTCATGAAAATCGGTCTAGCCGTTTCGGAGGAGTATGTTCACACAAAAACCAATATTCACAACCCCACGAACCAATTCACACAAACTCATCGCAATAGGCTTAAAACTTTCGCATTGACCTCTAACACACGCAAAAATCAGATTCATCGACTCTTCATGAGAACACCCATAATACGTAAAACATAAGTTTCTTCTTATATATAAAATTCTAGTTTCACAATGTTAGTTACCATACTACTCCGAAACGGCTGTACCGATTCTCATGAAATTTTGTGTGCCTCAATAAAATAAAATTTATAACGTTTATAATTTTTGTGTTTCCTTTCGACAAAAACAATTAACTAAAAAATATTAGTTAATCTGACAATGTACACAATACCAACCTAAATTAAAAAAAAAGTATTGGAAAATTGTCCTTTTTAGTATTTTTATCGAAATTTTGTAATATTTTTACATAGCCTATTTCCGTCACAGGAAGCTTCTGAACATTTTAAAAAAAGTCCCATTAAAATCGGACAAAGGGTTTGGCGTCCAACCTCATACAAACAGACATACACTTTTTTTTGTATATAAGATATGTACGAGTTTACCAATTGTGACAGCTGATTCGAGTGTGACCGTTTAGCTGCAAAACACAGTCAAATTTCGATAAATAAAAAAACGATAAGACAAAAAGCACAAAAAATTACTCTGTTCACTCTGGAAGCAAAATAGTTGCAATTTTTGGCTACATGCAGTTTTTCGCGTAAAAAAAACTTTACACACAACGTGCCATCATTTATAAGCTACGAGCAAGTAATGGATAGCTCGAAAGTAGCAACCACATCAAATGATGACGATCATAATCTGGTTGAATCCGACTATGAAAGCGACGGCGCCGACAGCGTTTCATCGTTCAAAACGGCGTACACCAGCGTTCTGGACATAAACTACAAAAGCGAGCCACTGCATCCAAATGAATTGCAGGCTATAGATAAAAGATTACAGTGCGTTGTTTTAATACGGCATAAGGATCAGGCTTACCAAGCAGCGCTGTGCGATATATTTGACCAAAGCTTAATATCAATGCTGTTGCTGAAGCGCAGTTGTTATTTTGGACAAAGTGGAATTGCGCTGCTGGTTATAGCTACAGCACTGAATACATACATTTTCGATATTGAAGGCCTAGGTACCATTTGTGATGATCTAAAATTGCTGCTCGAGTCAGAGGTGCCACGTAAAATTGTGCATTATGGTAAACGTGCTGCTGAACTGCTTTCCCGTGGCAAAAACCCAATAAAACTCAATGGAATCAGCGATACGTATGTGAACTTGTGCACGGTTCTTCAGCAATGCTTTCCATGTACAATGCCCGAGGCCATATCAATGGTATTTGGTGTACCACTCTCTAAGCTGCACATCAACGGACTTGGCGAAGTAAGTTTTGAAATTTATTTCATTTTGTTTAATTATCTTTAATGTAGCAACTTATTGTATATTGATTAATACTTTTTTCCAAACAGGCATGCAAAGCAATTCGTTTTATAGACCCCTGTTCATTAACCGATAGCGATGTTATATATTTGGCCAAAATGGCAATTTTTCAAGAGAAGCTGCATGATCGACTGCTGCACGTGTGTTTATGCAAGAAATTGCAGCAAATGTCTCTAGATTTTAGTGAAACGCTCAGGCATATTAAGAAAGGATGCTCAGTGGCATTAAAAATGTCTGCAGGAAGCCCGCATGGCGCTAGTTGTATTGATCTAGATTTTAAAGTGCCGAAATTGGATGGAAATTTGCCGACGCTGCAGGAGATTGAAGCATATGAGCAAGAACTCTATAAGAAGTCTTTTGAAAAAAACAATAATCAGGATTAGATTTAGAGCTTCGACTCAGTAGAAGCTACTATTTTAAAACATTTATATTTTATGTTACACATTTATGTGAAGTTTGATTAAAATTGGTTTATTAAACGTATATTGTCAAAACTCAGGATTTGGTGGTTCAACTAACTTTACTAGAACGCAATATTAAGCTATAAAGTGAAGGCTAGATTTGTGGAATGTATGTAACGGACAGACCACAATAAATATATATAATATATGTATTATAATAAAATGCTTTTCAGAACTTCAGGTAGCGATTAAGCCATGTCCATTTGTCTAAATTTCTAGACTTAAGAGACATTATGAGCTGGGGATATGGCACTTTATCAGATGTTGAAAAATTTACTAATTTCATTCCTTGCCCATAAACTGCATCAATATTTGACTATGCATAATTACAGTAAATAATCTAGAATTACAAATTTTTCTGAAAATATACGCTAAAAAGATAATCCCCATCTAAATTTTATCAATGCGACCCTCCCAGCCGACTCAATTAATGCTCCGTGTTTTCTCCCATGCACCTGCATATGCGCTTGAAACGTGCCCCATATACTTAAAACCACTTCTTTGATATAACTTTTGATTCTCATAGAAATCGGTAGAAATTTAAGGAATTTGAAATATCGTATATATATTAGCCGAACTATATTTTTCGAGTGTATATTACACTGTTGTGTGCCGCCTTGACTGTATTAGATATTTATAATTTCCGCGAAACTTTTCGTTGGTATAAGGAACAATCTTTTGTAGATTTATTTTTTTAAATTAGTATTTGACTAATAATGAATAAAATAAAACAGACCCTCGCCAGCTTGTGGAATTTATCTGTAGTAGATGAATTGCCGTATGGGCTTTAAGTATTGTCAGCACTTAGTTTATTGAAATTTGTCCTGGAATTAATATATTTGAGTTTACTTTCATAGCTTTAAAAAAAAATCAGGCTATAACAATTTCCGAAAAAAGGGTTCTTTACTGCGACCAAAAGATCTTTTGTTCCATACCCTTAAATTAAAGCAAAAGATTTTCATGAATAATAGTAGGTCTTTTGTTGGTATTGACCTAAGATGGAAAGGACTAGCCATTTCCTTTCCGATGTGACAGGCCCTGTCCCGTACCAGCGCTGGGCAGTCACAGAGAGTATGTCTGGTGGTTTCATCTTCTAGACAGAGTCTGTACTCTGAGGAGTACGATAGGCCAATTTTCTGTAGACGGTATCTAACAGTGTGGTGGCCAGATAGGTATTCTACCAGGAGCTTTAGGTCCGCTCTGCCAAGACCTTTTATCTTGATCGCATCCAGAGGTTTGACAAGCACTTTTGCTTGACGAAGCCCCGGAAGGGAGAACCAGTATATCCTATGTTCTTCTGCAGCCCATTTGTTTATCATGGTCATCGGCGCAGGAGATGTAGTCAGGTTAGAGGCACCCTACCGTGCTAGATCGTCAACGATCGTGTTACCATCCAATCCTGAGTGTCTAAGTACCCAACATAGCACGACTTTATAACGGGCGGATATAATAATAAAACAAAGAAATATGTTTATTTTTATTTTATATTTTCTCTTTAATTTGTTATAATGATTGAGATATTAATATTAAAAAAAATCAAGAGGTACAGGCTTATCATTTTCTGATTAGACTAAGTATACTATACAATGAGTAAAAAAAAAACAAATGAAAAATTGTAAATTTAATTTTATGGAATAATTTAACAAAAACCCCTGAGTTACTTATATGCCTTGTTAAGATAAGGTAGAAATATATTTATAACATCAATGAAATGGGCTTTATTGGAAAGAAAATTTTATGATATTAATGTTTAAACTAAGTTCTATAAATTGTGTATAAGCTACGAACCGATGTATTAATATTAGAAGAATAAAGAATTGAATTGATTCTCATAGTTGTCGTCGATAAATTTTTTGATAAGTTTAAAATTCGCCATCAAAACAACCTAAAAAAAAAAAAATATTAGATCCTTCCTACCATAAAAATCTCAAAAGAGACTTAAAATTAATCTAGGCAAAAATAGAAGTGTTTGAATTTGTAATTTGGTCAATAAAAACTGATTTTAATTATAGTGCTGTAAGAAAAATAATGTTGAATAATAATTTATTTGTCAGACAAAGGGTGAATTTTCTTAAATTCGGCTTGGTCGCCTCTTCATTCTAAAATCAATATTACTGCTACTTCTTGGGAAACTCAGAGCTTTTTCGGTGAGGTATTATGAGGATATGTATGTATTCCTCCTATATGAAATAATAGTCCGATTTTAAACGAACTCTTCACATATAAGCCTTAAATAATTTACAATTTCAAATTCTATGAAGCTACACATAGGTTGACAATTTAATCATCCTACGATGCGTAGTATTAAATTCGATTACGTCTCCTTATTAGATAAAAAATTAGTATCATTAATTTTGCTGTAAAAATTACGGTATACGATTTTTGTATTAAAAGCGTGCTTACACTGTTGAGCTCGTTGGTGAGACTCTCAATAATCTCTATCTTGTGACGTAGACGCGCAGTGTAAGCGTCAAGTAGCTAACAAAAAGGCGTCTCCTCTCTTTTCCTTTACATTATGTTTTCAGCCGGCGTTTGCTTTTGTTGCTGTTTATGGTAGATTTATTTTGGCACCAAAAAATAAAATCGTTCATTAAAAACAAAACTATTATTTATTTTATGTAAAAAATATAAAAAGAGCATAAAATTTGATTTCGTTTTGGCTTTGACTATGACAGGGTGTTTGTTCTCTACTTACAGTCGAATACTTAAAGAAAGGCGAACTCGATTTATAGCAGAAAGCTAGATTCAGATTCTTCTTCCTTTTAGTAAAATTGCAAAAAAAACGTCGATAAAAATTTGTTCAAATAAGCAAATTTAAAAAATGAGTTGAAACCAAGCCGAATATAGAAATTGTTTTTACAGCCAGCAGATTGGAAGCGATGCGAACTTTTATTCTATATTTTGAATAAGCTCTTCGTTTGAGTAAATTTTACATAAAATGTGTTAATTAAATTTATTAAAAGAAACATGATGAATTTGTTTTTAAAATGTTTATTTCTTTAATAAGAGGCTGCGTTTAAAAAATAATAAATTTTACTCGATGGAGTTTAACCGTGTTTTGTGTTAAAATTACCTTTTCTAATAAATTTACTTATTGTCGAAGTGAGGGATTAATTAAATAATTTACAACAAATAATAATGTGCTTTACTTTCAACGAAAATCTTATAAAAAATACAATTTTTTCATATTTTATTTTGAACACTGATAATGCTATGTTTACCAATCTTAACTATAGTTACTTATTCCAATTTTCAAATACATAGTATATTGTTAGAAATATAAAATTATAATTTAAATATTAAATAAATAAATGTCTCTGCTAAATTTGATTTTTTATTCATAACACTACAAAAGCAATGCAACTTCTGTTTTTTATATAAAATATTATTATTTAACTGCTTCTTTTGATTACAGAGTAAATTAAATAAATTGCACTGTTTGCACTCACATGAAAATGTGATAATTTAAAACACAAAAAAGCGAGACAAGCTACATCATATTTGTCAAAAAGCCAACTAATTAGCCGCACTGCTTACACTAATTCCATTTATATTTATAGTAGAATAGAAAAATAGGATCTAAAAGAAACCAAAAAGCGCAATTTTGCTCTATACGCATAAGCACTTGCACTTTTTACTCTCATTGCACAAAAAAAGCAAGAAAAAACGTATTTTTGCGCGCTCTCTCGCACTCACACCCACGCACAGTAACGGAATAGAAAAATAGGATCAAAAAGAAACCAAAAAGCGCAATTTTGATCTATAAGCGCATACGCACGCATACACTTGTACTTTTTACTCTCATTGCACAAAAAAAACCAAACAAAAAAAACGTACTTTTGCGCGCACTCTCACTCACACACACGCACAGTAACGGCAACCACGATCGGCATTTTTTTAATTTTCTTTAAATAATAATTATTAAAACAATTGCGCCTATAGCTAATAATGCCATTTTTGGCTTATATATTCACTAACTGATTTTAAACATTTGAACACTCTTTTAAGCACGTAAACTTATTAATTTTTAATAAAACAGCAGCGCGCATCAACGAGTTGTCGTTTTGACTTACTTATAATACCCTTCATCCATAGGATGCAAAGTCTATTATAAATTTGCATGAAGCATGTAACAAGACACAAATGCCATATCCAATTAATAGAGTATCATTAACTTGGAACTTAAACTTGTCACAAATAACTTTAAATACCGTTTTAGTTGAAATTTTATATTTGAAAAATTATATTTTGCCAAAATTTTAAATTGTAGCTATATAAAACTAATTGTAAAAGTTAATTGAGCTTATTAAATGCAAAGTATGCGTAAGTACTAATGTTGCGTATAAAGTGTACAAAAAAAAATATATACTATACGTACTTATATATAAATGCATCAAAAACAAAACTATGCAGTGTATGCTACGGTCGACCCATTTGAAAACATTTTTATTAATATGCTCTTTCTATCTTCTCTTTTGAGAGCGGGACAGGGTTGCCAAAGGCTCAATTGCCAATAAGAGCTAGGATTTGCTCAATGGCACTTGCAGCAGTGCGCTTATGCGGCAACCCTGTAACTAAACGTTTAGAATAAAAGAGCGCTCAGTATGTTTTAACCGCGTAAAAATTAATAATTTATTTATTAAAACGAATTGCAACAAGTGTTTAATAATATAAAAAGTATATAATATTGTTTATATTATTATTGTTATTAAATAAAGTGCATATTAACGGCAAAATAAAGTTTAAGTGGTAAATAAGCTGTTTTAAATTATTTGTGTGTGTGCGTGGGTCGCAGAAGTCTCAAAAAAAAAAAGCGCGCGCTTTCGGGTTTAAAGTTATGAAAAAGTGCTAGAAATGCTTATTAAATCAATTGCAAGTTAAAATTGTTGCGTTTTTATTAAATTATATCTAAGGCCGAGTCTGCAAGACATGCACGCGGCGCATAAGGCTTAAAAAAGCAAGTGTTTTTTATTATTATTTTTTTTGTTTTTTTTTTTTTTGTGTGCGTAATTTGGTAATAAATTTAATTCTGAGTGTAGTAAGTGTTGTGTTTTAAAAAGTCGAATATTGTTATATAATATCTAACAAGTGAAAATTGTTAAAACAATTTTTTTTTTATAAATACAATTTTGGCTTTTATGGAGTCTCAACAATTTTGCAAGTAAGCAATACATTTTTTATTTATTAAAAGTTTTACTCCTGTAGAAAATTCGCGCATAAAATATTTTATTTTATAAATTTATTTATTTTCAAATTACGTTAGTAAGTGTACATATCAGCTAAATAATTAGCTCATTTTATATAAGTTTCATTATCTATCATACAAAATTACCGGATTTAATATACATATATGAAAAGTACAATAAAAACAATCTGAAACACTTTATATTATAATCAAATCTAGGTTAAAGGATCCCCAAAAGCATTTTATCTTTACGGATTTCCTTGTACCAATTAGCTTGATTTTATTCGAATTATAAAATACAGGGTCCGGCGCTCGAAGTGTAACCAATTAAAAAGGCCATAAATTCATTTTGGACAATTACCTTTACTCAATTCAAGGTACAAAATGTGTAAAAATAATACGAAATTTAGAAACAATTTACTTTCGCTCAATATGGCCACCTTTTGCCTTCACTATGGCCTTGAGACGGTCCAAAAATGAATCGCAAGCTGCCCGAATGTGACTTGCAGGTATTTTGGCCCACTCGTGGACAATGGCTTTTTTCAGCGCCTCGAGACTGTTGTATCTTTTAGTTCGGACCTTGCTCTCCAAAATGGCCCAAAGAGAATAATCCATCGGATTCGCATGTGGTGAATTCGAGAGCCATTGTGTGGACGTTATGAAGTTCGGAACGTTGTTTTTCAGCCATTCTTGGCTCACTCGAGCTTTGTGAGACGGTGCCGAGTCCTGTTGAAACGTCCATGGTCTGCCACCGAAATGTTTGTCTGCCCACGGCTTCAAAGCAACCTCCAGAATACTTTCCCGATAATATTGCGCATTAACCTTGACGCCAGGCTCGATGAAAACGATTGGAGAGCGCCCATCTGCGGTTACAGCGGCCCAAACCATTATCTGTGGCGGGTGCTGCCTCCTGGTGGCCAATCGATGACTCAAATTCTCGTATGAACGGTCCCTCAAGTAAACCCTATCGTTTTGAGAGTTTACGAATTGCTCAATTGTAAAAATTTTCTCGTCAGAAAACACAATGTTCGGCAATTGACCGCTTTCGGCCAAGCGAAGCAACTCCTTCGCTCTCTCAAGTCTGACTTGTTGCTGCTTCGGTGTGAGATCATGTGCCTTTTGGATCTTGTAAGGCTTGACCTTGAGATCATTTTTCAGTATGCAACGGATGCTACGGTCAGATATTTTCAGTTCTTTCGCCATTTGATTGGCACTTCATCGGGGATTTCGCTCAAGTCGCTTCTTCACTTTTTGAACCATCTCATGTGACGTTGCAGTCTTTTGATGACCATCTCCATGACGTTTTGCGATGCTACCAGTATCATTGTAACGAGTTATGGTGCGATAAACGAAAACTTTATTTACTTTAAGGTGTTCGAGCTCACGAACAATCGCTGGTTGTGATTTTCCAGCTAAATATAATGCAACTACACTATTACGTTTGAAATCAATTACTGATTTTTTTTTCGCGTTTACTCACGGCAAAATGCTTTCGTGCGCTTGTAAACAATACTCTAAACTGTCATTTAGCTAACTAACAGACAGCTGATGCCCGTGCGTCAGCTGCGCGAGCGGTCTGAATTTAGTTACACTTCGAGTGCCGGACCGGAGGTAGTTAGTTTCAGGCGGCAGTTATAACTTAGCGTCCCAACTCACTTATGCCAAGAATAGGCCTCTTGTGATACCGATAATAGGAGTAAGCTATAAGGATATTGAATAGATAGGAATAATGAGGGAAACAGGAATAGTAGAAAGTGCAGGACCAGGCTTAACGTGCGATTCGAACCTACAACCTCTGGGATGATAGTCTCCTATACTGCACTGTCGCTTTTTTTACACACAAATTGAAAGTTACAAAGTGTTATAGTTTGAATATTGAATATGTCATATGTTAATCATATGTTATGGAATATATAAAATCACTTTTGTCAGTTGTTAAATTTTAGTATTTAGAGAAATGGCGCAAGAACTATTTCGGAGCTGAACTGCCGTAGCCGTAAAAAAACTTACGAATACCAAATTTGGTCCCAATATCTTAACAAACAAATGAAACACAAAAAATGTTGTTCAAAAATAGATTTTTTGGAAAATCGGCCCTATGGGAGCCTATATAATATAGTAGTGCCGATTTGGCACATTGCTTAAGTGCTCTAAAAAATTTTCAAACGCCAAATCTGGTAACGATGTCCTTATTAAAAAGCGAAAGATAGCGACTTTCGCTTTAAAAAAGTTATTTTGGTCGATCGGTCCTATGGGAGCTATATGATATAGTCAACCGATTTTGATCAAATTTGGTACAGTGCTTGGGAACTATAAAAAACCTTTTGGATACCAAATTTGGTTACGATATATTTAGGAACAAACGAATTATCCATCTGAAAGCTGGAGCTATATAATTTATCCCCGATATCAAAAAATAAAATAAGTTTGTCTCCTATGGAATAATATGGGACCTAATGTGAAAGTTTGGTTAATCTAGGTCTTACCATCTCTGAGATCTAGGCGTTCAAACGGAAAGACGGACGGATAGACGGACGGACAGACGGACATATCGACTTCTCTATTAACCCTGATCATATTTAAGGTAACTTTGGGGTGTCTCCGACGACTCCTTCTATACATTTTCGGCTTGCACAAACTTAATATACCCTTTGTACCATACGGTACAAGGTATAAAAATATAGCTGAAAAGGCACACATAAATCGGTTTGCTTTAAAATTGTTCTTTCAATATTCCGCCTTATACACTTGCCTACCACCTGATAAAGTTCCCACAATGTTCCTAAACTATGAATATAAATGACATGGGCTTTGGCCAAAAGTCAAATCATGCAAAGTACGTTAAAACATTTATAGCTCCCGGCCAGCCATACGTTTCTTGTCCCCCGTCCCCGGGCTTTAAATTATGCGTAACGTAATAGTCTAAAAACAAATAGAATGACGCATTTGGGGGTTGCTGCTGTTATTGATAGTAGCAGTCCCTTATGGGCCATGCCAAATCACATTTACACGGATTTATTACATTTGCATTAAATGACAGTCCAGAATCACACCCCCTTTTTGTTAAAAGGGGCGTTATTTCGGCTGCAACTATGGACATTGATTTTGACACTAATGTGGCAAAGTGTTGAACACTTTTGGGTCTGACTTCCAAACAGTCTTTCGGTACATAGTTCTGCTAATTGGAAAATGGCGTGTGATTACATACACTTGTTCATATAATGATGTCTCATTTGGCTGTTCCTGACATGGGTTTAGTTTGCTTTTAGTATTTATCGATCATCAACGCTTTGGCTAATCCTCGACAAGTGAAATGCATGCAACTCTGCCGCCTCCCTCTTCATTAGCTCATTAATTTGGCATTTGCGTTTTGGAATGACGAGTTTTATGTTTTCGCTGGATTTTATTTTTTTTTTCGAGTCACTTTAATCGTGATTAATTGTTTTTACGCATTATTTTGATTTGATATTTATCAAAATGTCGCAAAGTCGCAACATTCGGCTTAGCCTTTTATTATGTTTATTTAACTGATTAATCTTGTCCCGGCCGCAGCTCATTGTAATAATTTCTTTTGGCAAGTATTTGGCTGCTTTTCCCCCGATAACATCTACAAAAAAATACATTTTCATATTATGTTAATTTCCATGGTTAACTGCATGTGTTGCCATGAAAAATGTTTGTTTCCTGCTTTAGACCATACACAGCGCTCATATTTTATACCAGGTAAGTATATTTAATTTTGGTCAACTATATTTATAAAGTTTATAAACAAAAATACAAAGTAACTACTTTGGCATATTAAAAAAAATATTCTATAGTCCAAGATATATTAAAATTTTCCCAGAAATTAAATTCTTTAAACTGACCACGGCAATCTAGTCCTTGTCTTAGGACTAAAAGGAACTTATATACGTACTCCTGCAGCATATTTCAGACGGAAGGCAGTGAAGATCTATCAACGGAAAGAATACAAAAAAAAAAAAGTATATAGTATATAGATAGAATATCTTCGCAACTTCATTTGTCTCAAAAAAAGCTTCGAATTGTAACAATTATCCGAAAAACATCCGATCTATTGTAATTTTCACTTGCGTCGCGATTTTCAGGAATTTTATTATACTCATCTGTTCCGAAGCAAAATTGATTCTAGTTTAGGACAGATTTTTTGCAGCGGATTTAAAAATTAAGAATATTTTTTTATTGCTACTATTTATTTTATTTATCATTTGATCAAATTTTAATTCATTTCGTTTTTTAAATTTATTTTTTTGATACGAAATTAGCTTTTAAAGCTTATGTAGAATAATCAAGTAAAACAAGTAAACTTTTTTTTTTCCAATCCCATTAATACTTTCGGATCAGATTTACATTTTAATGGTGCTATATATACGTAAAATGAAAGTTTATAGGCCCTGCCATACCATCCCACTATGTATCATTCTGTGGCATTTGCCTTGCCCTTGAAGACTAATCGAGCTAGGAGAACTAAAAAATTGGAAAATTCTTCAATTCCATTTAGTTTTTTAATACTGGTCTCCATATTCTACAATATAATTTTATTATTCCCGTAAGTTGCTAGCAGGGATTATTTTTTAAAAATGTATCATTTTTTGAAAATGTATAATATATTGAAAAAAAAAATTAATTTTTTTGTTTGGTTCCAATATCATCAGAAACAAACGCAGCACAACGAATTTTTTTAAAAAATCCTTTTTTTGACCGATTTATTTAATGGGAGCTATATAAAGTTGTCAACCGATTCCGATCTTTGGTAGTGCTAGGATAAATTAAAAAACTTTTAAATGCCAAATTTTTCCAATATCTTTATAAACAATCGAAATACAGTGAATTTTGTATAAAAACAGTTTTTTTGTCCGATAGGTCCTATATAGGTCTCTGTGATACAGTCAACCGATCAACTTTGGTACTTTTATCAAATTAAATATTCTACATTTTGATCCAATACCTTTTATCATTTTTCGGCCAAGATATTGATTCCACACTCAAAAAATTTTATATTCTTGCAGGCAAAAGACTGGTCCAAGTGGACCTGATTTGAGGTAAAGGTTCGCCCAGCCAAAATAATTTTGCAGAGACCGGAACAAGTAATAGTCCGAAGGTGCTAAGACTGGATAATATGGTGGGTGTGGTAGCATTTCCCATTCAAGCTGCAAAAGCTTTATGCGACTCATCAAACTTGTTCGAGGTCTCGCATTATCCAGGTGGAACACTACACCTTTTCTATTGATCAATGCTGGCCTCTCCTGTTTGAGTGCATCAATTAATTTGTCCAGCTGATCACAATACACTTCAGAATTAATTATGGTATTGTCGGGCAAAAGCTCAAAATAAACGATCCCTTTGAAATCCCACCAAACAGACAACATAACCTCTTTTGGGTGACTATCGGCCATCGAAATGGTTTGAGCTGGTTCATCCTTTTCAGACTATGATCTCTTGCGCTTTACACTCTAGTAAACAGCCCAATTCACGTGCTTCAAAAATGGATCACTTCTTTGACGTTTGATAGGCAAATTACAGTCGTTAATGCGAGGACGCAAATTTCGTTATGAGGAATATGAGGAATATGTCAATCTTCGAAATTAATCCTAGACGTTTCATGTGCTTATGAACGGTCGCGTTAGACAAATTTAATCTTTCAGCAATCTCTCGAGTTGTTATTCGATGAATTGCATGGACCAACAACTTTATGGTATCCACGTCGGCTTTAAGAGGCCTTCCAGGACGTGATGCATCCTTAAGATCGAAATTGCCTGAATGAAATTTTGCAAACCAATTTTGGCATTGGAGTCAACACATCATCTCCGTACACATCGCATAGTTTTTGCTTGGCATGAACTGCTTTTTTCCCCTTTTGATAGTAAAACAGTAAAATATGCCGAAAATGTTGTTTTCGATCTTCCATCTTTGATAGAGCACCAAAGAAGAACTATTCCAAAAAAGTACTATATCAGCTGTTGAAATATATAAAGCGATTAAGTGTGAAGTTGGCTGCTAAAAAATTCAATAAGATCATCTGTTGTCATCAAACGAAATTACTTAGTGAACGACCCAATAAATAGTTTTTCACCAGTTGCTTTTATTACATCCACTTCAAGTAGAGAGTGAAAATCTTTCACGGTAATTGTTCAGCTATTTTTCATGAGGCATTCAAATCGTATGAGAACTATTGGATTAAGAGTTGTGCTAGGCCACAGAGTATTGAACAGTCGAGACTTCCAGACTGTAGTCGGTCCACTTATGTTCTTTTTGCTCTGGCCTATTTCGCAACCCACGCCCAGCTATGGGCTAATCTCCAAAAAATGTTTATAGCCTGCATTAAAAGCGCATAAATTCCACAAGGCTCGATTTTCGCCAGCTTTCCATTAAAATATTTATGCACTCGTAAAAATAAAATTACGCAAAATTGGACATTATTTGTTAAGCTAAGTACGGCCACTAATTGCCGGATCTTTAAAGTTTATACATATAAAACATAAAGAAATGTTTTGCAGTTTACATATCGGTAATCAAAGTTGACTTTATTTAGCTAAACTCTGAAAGCAACGATCGATTTTATAGACACTCATTGGAATATTCCTTTCAAGCATCCGCTGCCATGTTGTTCGCCATTGTCGTAAATATTTTTATATACTCTCTCACATCTATTGTTGTTGTTGTTTTCTATTTCTATTGAGGCCAGAGTCTGGCGCCATTTTTTTATACACTTGTCGTTATTTGATTGGAAATTTTAATGAAATTATAAATTAGAGCGTGGGGTCCAAGTCATTTGACATTTATATGGTTCCATCTATGGAAGAGGAGTCAGCAAGTTCCAAGGGCTCTTTTAGTTCGGCATTGACACCTACAGTTTTAGAGCGTTTTTCCATTTTGTTATTTCAATAATTTTTTTCTTTTTTTTACATTTAATTTATGCGCATTTTAAACGCTTTTCTTTTATCGTCTTCTAAGTTTTATCGCTTATGGCGCATGCGCTACGGTTCTAAAATCAACTATCTAAATTCAACACTAGAAACATTTTTATGATTGGACACATTAATATTTATAATGGTACATATCATAAATGTTGGAAAATATTTTCTCATGATATTTGCAAGGCATAGAGATTGTTGAGGCCTCATACAGCATGTTCTTTAAAACGTTTCACAATAAAAACTTGCCACTTTATAGCTCTTTCAATTTAAGATGCCTGTCGGAAAAACGATTACTTTAATTTTAAATTAAGTCAGGATTTTGAATTCTATTCAATTAAGTTTTTATTTTTCTTCATTAGATATTATAATTCGAAGTAACTAATGTTAGTTTGCAAACAAAACACTGTATCATTTAAAAGTTTGTCTTTGGATTTCTTATATAGAATCATTCCATTGATATATTATGCTTCTTAGCATCCCGGATAGGTTTGATGACAGGGAGGATGAGCCGTGGTATTCATCAGAGCCTGATGTACTCTAAGAGCGTCTATATATTTTTGCAAAAAAAAAAAAAATGGCGTACGTAAAGTCGGCCGCGGACGAATTTGGGTTACCCTGTACCACTACCTTGCAATAAAATCCGGTTCCTTCATAAAAAACCAAACACAGACCGATCGTTCCTAAGAGAGCTATATAATATATAGTCAATCGATTTCGACTAAATTTGACACAGTGCTGTAATACCTTAAAAAAGATCTGAATGCCGAACTAAGTTTAAATATCTTTACAAACAAACGACACAATCGAATTTTGTGTAAAAAACGTTTTTTTTTTGGGAGCTATATGATATAGTCGACCGATTTTAATAAAATTTGGTCCAATGCTTGAGACCTATAAAAAACTTATAATTGCAAAATTTATATCCAATATCTTCACAAACAAACGAAACAACAAATTTTGTTCAAAATGCCCCTCTTATATAGCCCTATGAGAGCTATATGATATAGTCAACTGATTTTGTTCAAATTTGGTACAATGCTTGGGTACTCTAAAAAACTGCTGAATGCCAAATCTGATTACGATGTTTTTATTAAAAAATTAAATACAGCGAATTATGTATAAAAAAAGTTATTTTGGCCGATCGGTCCTATGGGAGCTATATTATATAGTCAACCAATTTTGATTAAATTTGGTACAGTGCTTGATAACTATAAAAAAATTTTGAATGCCAAAAAAAAATTATTTTTTTTGGAGGTTGTCTGAAACACCCCTATGGGAGCTATATAATTTAACCCTGATATCAAAATATAATAATATGGGATCTAATGTGAAAATTTGGTTACTCTAGCCATCTCTGAGATATAGGCGTTCAAACGGACAGACAGATGGACAGACGGATATGAGTATATCGACTTCTCTATTCAACCTGATCATATATTAGGTAACTTTGGGGTGTTTCCGACGACTCTTATGTATTACATACATTTTCGGCTTGCAAAAACTTAATATACCCTTTGTACCATACAGTACAGGGTATAAAAACAAATTTTCGAAGGTTTACTCGATGAAAGTACTGTAAAAATTCACCATTCGCACTGCAATATCTCTGGCATAATGGTTTCAGGACCAATAATCAGGGGCCATGCATGTCATGGAACTAATAGTCCTGACTAATAATCCTGACTAATAGTCCTAGCTAATAGTCGTGACTAATAGTCCTAGCTATTTATGATGAACATCCTATTTAACCTTCCTAGGGGTCTCGTAAAATCCTTCGTCAATCTCTTCTAATGTCGTAGAAGACCTTCTTTGTCATAACAAAGAGAAACGGTCGTACGAAGGGAAAGGAAGAGTTTTTTTATGGATGTGACGTTGACGAGACCCTTTGGAAATCTCTGTTTCTATTACAAGTGATTACCTATATTGTTAGAAATAACACAAGTTAACAAAAATTTAAGGATCATTGGGTGAGCCTTCTTATAAAAGTGTTTTATTGGGGTAATTTTGTGGTTTTTTTTTTCGAAAATCATGTCGAGAGCAAAATTTGATATGAATATGAAAGGTTTTTTTATCTATAGGTATTGATATGCAGTGAGATATAACAGATGTACAGTTTAAGTAAAAATTATTAAAATTACAAGCGACAAAAGTCGGAAAAAAGTGTAATTTTTGACAATTTTTTAAAATTACAATTTTTCGGCTCACTTTATATTACTGAAAGTTAAAAGAGAATTCTTTTACAAACTTTATGAGTCTAAGATCTTCAAAATCGTATAAAAACTGTTAATGTTATGGAAACATGGCCCATAATTTCTACGAATAAGCCCTTTTTTAAGAAGGTTTATTTTTCGCGTGAACTAGTGTAATGAACTAGTTATTTTTGCCTGACGGATGAATAGACGAATAGAATAAACGGGCTTAAGGGATATTATCTTTCGTTTATATTTATAATATTTTGATATTTTGTGGTCTCTAATTCGTTTGCTTTGAGATATTTCCCTAACTATGTAAGCATTTCTCCTTATAACATACATTGACTAAAAAGTCTAAAATACACTTTGTACCTATACAATACGTAAATCATAGTTGTTTATGGCTCAAAAGCGTTTGTTAGGCTTCAAAATCAAGATGACAAATTTCCCATAAATTAAGTGGCTCTATTCATTGCCAGCTTTTGATAATACTCAACCATAGTATTGTCAAGTTTTATAAAGCTGTTCACACTTTTTAAAAACAATACGTAAATATTTGAATGAGCCATACAAAAACTATGTCTGTTCTATAGATTTTCTAAAGATTTGCTGCAGCTTAAGTCAATTACATTGTCACTTGCTGACTGTGGAAAGACGTTATGCCAGATCAGATAAATAATCGGCGTTAAGTATCTTGAGGGTAAAAGAAACGCGCCAAAATACACACAAGTTTATCTTTCATTAAGGCTACTATTTCATAATTTTAAATTGGCCAGACCATTCCATGGCTACAATGAAAACAAATTTATATGCCAACAACAACAACAAAAAGTAGTCCCAAAGTCTCCAAGTCGGAGACACAGAAAACCGTGTAAGAGAAATGAAAAGTTTAAAACCTATAAAATTTTAAATTGATTGTTCAATTAATCTTAAAAACTTTGACAACATGGCTGTGTGAGTACGCACACACTCTGTGTGTTTGGGTTCCAAACCTTGTGGAGTCCCAATACCAATAAGATGCAGCAAACCGAAAGATAATGTACGGTCTGTTTGGTGCCCTTGGTTGTAGTCAGGTTCTATGTTGTAGCCAGGTTGGGTAACAACAGTGTTGGTTTAATGTTGTTTGTTGCTGCCAAAGTTTGCTATATGGCCAATTGACGGAGCTAGCCGTAGACTTTTGGTCAAGAGCACAGACCCACCAATGACAATCAAGCTCAAAACTTTATCACATACCCTGCACAATTCTTTAACTAGCAATTTATGACAACAACCACAACAACAAGCAGGCTAACAATGCAGCAACAACAACAAAAAAACATAGTTTATATTCAAGAAAACGTAAAAAAAAACCAGTTCTACAAAAGGTAACCCAAACAAGAGAAATAACCGAAAACAAAACCCTTCGCGCCTTAGCATAGCCAGACAATGCAATAATATTTTTCATAATTTTTAACCTATAGTCAATTAATGTCCCATAATTTTGAAAAACCAGACAACCAGCACAACAACAACAACAACGTCCTACTACGCTATGAGGTCAATGTCTAGCTTATCCATACAACTCTTCAACTTGTCATAACCCTTTTGATGGCCTGTAGATAATCAAGATTCGAATCGAATCGTAACGACTATCAAAAAAAAAATCACTTCAAGCCGCCAGCGCAACGCGTCAAATGAAAACCGATCCGTTGCGTTGTGCATCCCAAGACGAGGACGACAAATGTGACTTAAGCGTCGCCCAAAATTGCTGCTCATTTAATGGTCTTGGACTTAGCTTCGATTACCTCGATCCGATCGTCAGCCGTTTCGGCTAATTTCCATGTTCCAGCAGCTCGGACCAACTGTTGCCTGCTGCTGCCGCTCAGGCAACTGGCCAGGTTCACATTGGCGGCATCATTAACATTTTAAAGATTTAATCATCAAACATGGCGCTCGGCTCAGCTCAGTGGTGCCCCCCATCAACCGCCGGGTGGTTCTGTTGTTGCCGTTGATGCGGCTGCTGCTTGGTGCTGGTGGTGGTAATGATGGCATGTTCCGAGCTTGTTCTACATGCGCTTTTATCGGCATTTAAAGTAAGTAAGTATAGGTATACGGCGTGTTTTAAGGAACTTGGAAATGGGAATAATAGCAGTTTAACATTAGCTTTAGTTAAGTTTCAATTACTGATAATAAAAGATTACGAGTGATAAAAATCAAATGTGTATTAAAACCCAAAGACTTGGTAATAGGAAACTTGCACAGCACAGAAGTTCGTAACTGTCAGGGAATAGGTAAATAAAATTTTCAGATGTTATAATTATAAGGGTTTGGTTAAATGCAGTTGGGAACATTATAGTATCAGATGTGGGATATAAAGGAAACGTGTGTGAGGGTTTCTAGCTTTAGGATGAAAAAACGGACTCAATTGCAACCCAAAATTATCCTTAGACAGAAAATCAAGGTCCAAGGGGAAATGTATAGGCAACTCTACTACACCTTCAGCTTGACACACAACAGGGATTGTTGAAAATATTGCTGGACCCATGAGTAGTCCAACTTTAGGCTACTCAGTCTAGGTTACTTATCGAAGATGCAGCTGTTCATACAGACGGCCTTCTGACCATATTGACGGTAACTTTGGCGGTTCTTCTTATAAATATATTTTATGAAACTTAATGTTATTCTGAGGATATACGTAGGGAGCATACGAAGCGGGACTGTTACAGTCGAGATATCCCGAGTATATTGTACCCTGCGCTTACTTTGACTTATGTTGAAATTTACGTTTTAGTCTTTCTGCATGAACATGGAACTTTTGGTGATTAGCTTTAACCGGATTTTCTAGGCAAGAGGTTTGGAATTTTTGTTTATGACCCCCGAGGCTCCTAATAAGTTCGCAACATCTGTGCGATGTGGGAACCCCGAAAATCGTGTAGAATTTTACACTGCTGAATAAAAAGGTCTCGTTCTTACACCCTCCGAGATCCAAACAGACGAACGTACAATCAGATGAGTCCAAATCGGCTTGGTAGTTCTCATGCTGAGCACCAAAATATGAACCTAATAGAGTACCAAATAGAGAACCTTGAACCCGATGGATTGATATCTATCAAAATTTGATTTTTAAATAAATCATAATGGTATAATCCAAATCCAGCAACAGAATTGGTCCATCAAGTCAGAATTTTGTAATAGTTTAGGATATGTACCCGAAATACGTCGTTTTTTTTTCCTAATTTTGAAGGTGCAAAAAGCATTTGTGGTCTATTTCCTGTTACATTACTTACACTTACCTTTTAATTTAAGAGTTTAAAAGATCGTTTACGATTTTTTGCAATAAGGCCTTAATTTAAGGACAATAATTTCTTACAGCGTATTTGCAAATTACTTCGAAAATAAACTCTTATTCAAAAATAAGACTATAAAAATTGAACATGTTTGTAGAGAATAGAACTGGTCGCTTTAATAGGTTAGAATTAAAACAAAAAATTTAATTTTAAATAAATAGTCAATTAAGATAAGATAAATTTTATGTTACTTCCTATTTGTTGATAAGAAATTGTTTATGGAAACAAAGATTTTTTTACTATAAGTGGATTTAAATATAGATGCTTAAAGATAAGCACAAGGTTTTCTCCATCTTTTTTTTTAAGCTTCAGAAATAATTTTTAGCTAGCCTTGTCAAAATGTAGATAAATTGATACTTATTACAAAAGAAATATTAGATAGATCTTGCAATCTATACAAAACCGAGTGGACAGAACCATTGTAATTTCATTATGGAAATCCATAAACAGCTTGAGAGCAGCCTTGAAATAATAAATTTAATAATTGTCTTGTTTTGCTATCAGATGATTATGTTAATAATTTTTAAAACGAAGAAAATTAAATGTTTATCCAATGGTAGCCAAGTCTTTAGGAGCACATAGCTAGCCTATAACCATATGTCAATCTCTACAACTAAAATGTTTCCCACAAGACATATGGCATTACGGAGCAATGTAACACCTTAAAAGGTTAATTGCGACAACACAAAGAGCTAAGTCTAAATTACTGACTACACTTCCCATAGTTTACATTAAAATATGCCACACACAAAGGCAATCGCAATGGCAAGTACCCAGGCCAATCCAATCCAGACCAGACCAGTCCAAGACAAGTCAAGTTTTGATCGTTGTGGTGGTTAACAAGTTTTGGCCATAACAGCACATGGCAAATTAATAATATATGCAATTTACAATTTTTATACGACTTATATTTCATTAAACATGGCTATGCGATGAAGACGCCGGACAGCCAGCGACGGACGGAATCAGAGACGTCGGCCATATATACATATATATGCCCAAAAACATGTTCAACAGTTAATAAAACAAATAATTGCATCGTGTATGCAATAAAAACGAGGTTAAACGACGAGCTGAAGTGGGCAGGACGACAGGTAAATGGTAAATAGTGGTAGGTAGTAGGTATTGGCGCTTGGTGGCCATTGAGAAAGTGCAACAACAACAAACGGCAGACTAGACAGCGGCAGCCACAGCAGCAGGAGCAGCACAAGACTCCATGGATAACCACCGAGTAGGAGCTGCTGTGGCTCTGGCAATGCAACAATGAAGCCAGACGACGGCTGCAACAGCAACAACAACAACAACTGCCAAGACACAAATGATATGATGACGATGACTGTGTAGCACTAATCATCAACAAGGAGGCAACCTCAGCCTAAGCAGCAGCAACAACCTCACCAATTGGAATTGCAAATCTGCCAAGACTACGAAATAGACAACAACTATGGCGCACAGTGGGCGAGATTGTAGTACGTTGCAATAAAATTACTTCCTATTATAAGTTCAAAGGTAATATTGATTATATAAATAAGCCTAAGACATAGAAATAAAACAAAGTAATAATACGACAAAGAAATTAAGTTTTTTTGGTAATAAAATAAACTGCATACAATCCTTTAACGCAGATATTTAAGCATTAGCTACAACGATTTTGTTGGTCAAAAAATGTCGTATTCCAATAAGTTTTGTTTTTTTTTACTTAACTTATTTTTGTTTATTGTTGGCTTTAATTAAATAAACATTTTGCATATTTTGTTTAAAGGTTACAATACTCAAATGTTATACTACACAACATTTTTAAAATAATTCTTTCTTTATTTTGTCTTACTGCCCCACCGAGTTATGTATAACGCAAACCAAATTTTATTTCGGAATATTTCAGTTCTTAATCTTAAAAAATTTGAATCAATCTAACTCAAAATTTATTTTCAATTGGTATGCTTTATTGCTAATACAGCTTTAACCAGGTGTGAATTATAAGCCTATATGATTTATAACGTATTTTAAATTTTTGGTGCACTTAATTCTGGTCCGATTTTTTCATGTAGTTTGAAACCGAATGTTTCATTGTTTCATTCATTAAAAAGGGCTTACTTTATACTGATTTTATACTGTGACTAAACAATTGAACAATTTTGAATTAACTTTTTCTTTTAGTTGTCAACATCTTTCAAAGTATTTATTTACTTTCTTCAAAAAAATATAAAATTATCATTTCTAAATTAATTATTTGTATTATATTATATTACGTAATTTCAATAAAAATTTAGCTTTAAATACAAAATTTTAAATAGATAAACAATTAACCATTCGCAATGTTAGAAGTTTTTTATGTTTTCATGGCTTATTTAATATAGAAAATATATTATTGTTAGCATAACGAATTCTTATTAGGATTTTTATTTTTACCCAAATATCTAGATAGTTTTTTAAATATTCAAACCACACTATATTGGGTTTCAGTGGATGGTTGCTTTTAAACTTATATTTTTTTTTATTTTTTATTATTATTTAATAAATTTATTTAATATGTAATAACAGGCAGATTGAAAATAAAATATGAAGCAAAGGAAAAATTCAAACAACAACAATAACCGATTTTTGGCTTCTTTAGTTATTTAACCAACATGTTAGTTTTTGCAAATTATCCAGCTTTGCATTTTCTTATAATTTTAAAGAATGATTTCAATGAAAAAATTGAAAGTTATCTACAAATTTAAAAAATATTCTGTATGCTTGATTGTAAAAATTACCGGAAAATTAGGTGAAGGACTTAAATCACAAGAAAATGCTATGATGGTGTAAGGAGTTATTTTTAGAGATTTATCGTTTAATTTTTGACATAGTATTTCTAACACAATATTTCTATATATATATTTTTGATAATATCAATTTGATATCTGGCTAATTGCTATTCTACCCATAAAATGAAGACTTTAGTCGCACTAGGCCAACAATTTTTTAACCTCATATTTGAAAAAATGGTACAATTAAAAATATAAAGTTCGAAAATGTTAAATTACTTATTACATAAGCTTAAAAATAAAGTGTGCTAAGCTCAGGACTCAAATTACATGAATTTCTTTGTTTTTTCTTTATTATTGTCAAAGGTTCGTACTTAACCTTATATTTAAACGATACTCTTAATAATTACTATTATTATTAACACAATATGTTAGCAAACGAGAAAATAAATTAAATCGTTCAATCTAAATACCTATGTTGTGTCAACAGCAAAACACATAGTAATGGCCCCAATAAAAAGACGCAAGAAGAAGATTCTACTACCAAGTCAAAATCTGATATAAAAATTGCTTAAAAAATATATTTCTTCAAAACTAGTTGAAATTAAGACATATCAATCTATATTAGCACGATTTAAAGCAGTAGTCGGTACGAAATGCACTCACATTTTAGCTTACGTTTATGTAGCTGGCGCAGTGACGTCACAACGCTTTGACACAAGCTTTGCCATTGCAGCCTTGTATGTACGTGTGTCGACGACGCAACTAGGGGCTGTCCCTATAAGGGCGTGCCGACCATTTATATAAAGTTATAAGCTTCAACTTAAATTTTATGCCACTAGATTGACTTTTGGACCATAGTACTAGAGCAACTACAACTGCGACGCTGTTGACAAGCAATGCGTTAAAGAAGTGCAATGCCAGGAGAGGCCAGACCCAGTCCCAGTCCCAATTCCAGACCTAGCTATGTGCGACGTCTCTAAGACACAGATACACATACATGCACGCACATGCACACATACTCAACACACTCACACACACGCACATTGAGACAAAATGGTGGAGCACAGGTTCATTCTCCCATAAATTCGCTCAGCGGGTGTTAAATATTCTGTACGACTTTTGCAAGTATTCTTCTTCTGTTGCTGCTGCTGCTTGAGCTGAAGCTGGAGCTGGAACTGTCTCTAGTCCTGCTCTGTCCTTTGTTTGACTCCTTGGCCGGGCCAGACAAAACTTTGGACCAAACGCCTTTGTTCATCAATTAAGCTGTCGCTCTGTCTGTCTGTATCGCTGCGTGCCTGCTGTCGTGTCTGTTTCACACACACATACAGGAACATATATATATGTAATACATACAAGCCTAAAACCAACACACATATGTACATATATAGACATACATATGGTTAAAACAAAACTTTGGCCAGACCAACAACAATGTCCCCCCAGAGAGGTGGAGACATTGGTAGCTGCATTGGGCAGGGAATCGACCAGTCAGACAGTTTCTTCTACACTGGCTGTAAATTGTACAAGCCGAAATTGAAATATGGCGTTTGAACGTTTTGCAGCAAATTGAAATCGATGAAAATGGTCGAAAATGTTTAAAACAACGTTTGGTCAGACAGCTCAAAATTTGGGTTCTTAAAGTTGTCAGGCCATTTTTAACTCGACATAGCTCAAGAATATGATTTATTATGCTAGCCAAAGCTTAAGCGTCTAATATTATTAGGTTAAATTTCTTTGTTTTTAGTGTCGACTTGTAAAAAATGTATGAAAATAAAAACAAGAATATTTTTAGTATTATAATTTTAATAAATGTTCATACCTTGGACCCAAAAAAAAAAATAAAATAACACACTGACTCTTTTGTCATTATTTCTTAAAAAAAATTCTAGTAAAAAATTTGTATTTTGACTTAATCTTAAAAATAATTACATTAGGGTGACTGCCGTAGGTATGGCAAATTTTTAAACGGACGATATTAATGACGCCATAACCCAAAAGCTTCCTTTTTACCTGCTTTTGACTGTATTGTTCTACATAAACTTAATAAACTTATTTCCAACAAATAATGTTTCAAATAGACTCATATCTGTCTAAAAATAATTAAAAAAAAAAAATTTGAATGCTCAATCATTGATTAATTACACTAGTTTATAAATTTAACTAATCCTTTACCACTAGCTTGCAATAACATACGGTTCCTTCATAAAAACCAAAAACTGAAGAATCTTCAAGCAAAGATTTTTTTTGACCGATCGTTCCTATGGGAGCTATATGATATAGTCAACCGATTTCCTTCCATCATTTTTGACACAGTACTTTAATACCTTAAAAATTATCTAAATTAGTTCAAATATCTTTACAAACAAACGAAACACAACAAATTTTGTTCAAAAATCGATTTTTTGGCAGATTGGTCCTATAGGAGCTATATGATATAGTGTTTTTTTTTTGTATAGATTTTGATTAAATTTGGTACAGTGTTTGGGAACTACAAAAAACTTTCGAAAGCCAAATTTGGTTACAATATCTTCTCGAATGATCCATCGAAAACATTTTTTGTCGAGGTCGTCTCAAACATACATATGGGAGCTATATAATTTATCCCCGATATCAAAAAAATAAAATAAACTTGTCTCCTATGGAATAATATGGGATCTAATGTGAAAGTTTGGTTACTCTAGCTCTTACCATCTCAGAGATCTAGGCGTTCAAACGGACAGACGGACGGACAGACTGACATGGGTATATCGACTTCTCTATTCACCCTGATCATATTTTAGGTAACTTCGGGGTGTCCCTTTGTACCATACGGTACAGGGTATAAAAAAGTATCACTTTCAAATATCTCAGGTTGTACTAAACTAATTTCGATAGTTTTTTTAATTTTTTTAATTGAATTACCCATCGATTATTTTTGGAATATATTTTTGTCTTTACGCTTTGGTTGCTATTTATGCATTTATATGCAATTTTTCGTAAGATTTTGACCCATTTTCAAATACTTTCGGATCGTCTTTAAATTTTACAGGAGCTACAACGTAAAAAGAACTTTTTATTAGGCAGCAGCGTTATTAAGCAAAAATGGACACCCTAATGTTCATACTATTTATATATTCTCTTGAATAAATTTCCCTTTTGAGTACTGGAATAAATCGAAATATTTCTTGTCAAAATTAGTGTTTTTTTTTTTAATTTTAGGTAATGTTACCTTATATATTCTGATTTTTAGATTTCATTTAAATTTAGTACTTTTGACAACTTGAAAAATTACTAAAAACCGCCTTAACTACAACTTGTACTTTCTAGCGTAATCTTCACTTCTCTTTATTTTTATTTTACCAAAAACTTTTTATTATTTTATGTTAACCCAACTAACGACAACAATTAGCCCATAAATTTTAAAAAGCTATAATTTTACCCTTCAAACCAAACACCTTGCTCTATATACTCACCTATTTCCTTCGTTCCAACTTCTTTCTTTTCCCTCCACTCTTAATGCAAATGCTCGCCCCGTTAGACACATTTACATTTCAATTTTCCACACTGTCACCCTTGGTCTGGAACGCACTTGCCGTCTAATTCACTCAACTAATTAATGAAAGTAAATTAATTTATACGTTAAATTGTTTTGCTTTTCAAAAGCGTCTTCCTTTAGTATTTCTGCCCTTCTGCTCTTCTGCTCTACCTCTATTTCTACTTTTATCGGGTGACTTTTGCTACGTTGCCTGCATACATAATGAGTGGTAAAAGTTTTCCACTTCTTTAATTGACCCAAACAATACAAAACTTAATCCCAAGTTGGTTGCTTACTTAATTCGCTTTATAATTGTTGAATCGGTTTTGTTGGTTTTTTGTTATTTTTAGTCTTTTGTAGAACGTGGGAGCTTTGCTGTTTTCAATTGCAGGTGAAATGTTCTTATCAGAGTAGAGCTGGAACTATGGCATAAACAATTCGAACGCATTGTACACTTGAAACTTGCTAGAAAGTATACTTAGAATAGTTACACAAAATAAAAGATTTTTACCAAAAAATAAGCAAAATTTTTTTTTTATTTGCAATCTGTCATATTAGACAATCAGCAAATTTTATAAGTAAACACAAAAAAAATGGCAGGATTGATTGTGCTCCAGTGAGTCCAATCAATATACAACAAAACTATTTCCTAGAGGTTATTATACATTATTATACAAATCGATCTGGAAGGTCCAGAATATGAAATCTATTTAGACGTCTAACATCCATAATATTGTCTAGCAGGTTAATAGCCAACGAATTTTCATGGTTTGACAGTCTCTCCAAATATCTGTAAGTCGAAGATTTGCTTATTTCATCTTTGACAAAAGGAACATTCAAATCTTTGTGAATTTCTTTGTTAGTTACGTACCAAGGAGCGCCTGCAATGTTTCTTAGAGTTACAGATTATTCAATAGATAACACTAGTCTTAAGAAATTTCGTAGATATTTTGAAAAAAAAAAACCAATTTAGTAAAATCAGATATAATTCGCGGAATTAGGGGTGTTCTGCGAACAGAGCTGCAGGCACCCGGAGTGAAATGCTTTTAGATTTAAAGGCAAGCTGCAAATAACCTAGAAGCAGTTCCGGACAGCTTTCAATGGCTAGGGGGGAGAGTTCAGGAGAGGCTTTCGGTCTGCACCGATTCCTTCATAAATTATGAGTCTCTGTGATCCTCCTAGCGACATGGCGTCTTTCAATAACCATTTATTCTACCTACCTATGTTTAATGCATAGTCAATCCTTACATGTCTTTAGCCATGAAAGGAAGGTAGATCCTACTAAGCTCCCGTCTTGTGTTTATGAGTTAATATTTGCATGGATCAATACGTCAATATTGAAAAGTCTTCAAGGGGTAATTATAGTATCACGAGAAATCCTCCTGCTCCCTGAAGCCTGCACATCGAATTCGGAGGTATAAACTTCAAGTCAACTTAGCACTAGTTCAAATATAGCAGTAACCTCAAAAAAGCATAAGAGGCCCTATGCTCCAAAGGGTGACAAAGGCAGTGATGATAATAATGAGAACCAGAGATATTTGCTTTTAAGTAGAGACAATTTTGTTACTAGTTTGTAAAAATGTTTTTTTTTCGAAATTTCTCAAAATCTGATCTATGAAAAATTGTTGGAATTGTTGGAATACGGGAATTTTTGAAACAAGTCGAGGATAAGATCATTTTTTTAAACTTATTAACTAGTGTAATCGAAATCTTGAAAAATAATTTCAAAGCTAACATTACCTAGTATATCTCACAGATGCAAAAATCATCTAAATTCAAGACATCCCGTTAAATGGTGTCCCAGTTCATTCTACATTAATTTGTTTCGTTCTTTTGTTTGAACAAATCTTTTTGGGCTTTTGACTATTTTTTTCCTATTTAGGAATATATTATTGTTGTTGTAAGATTATTATTTTGTTACGGAAGAAATTGAAACTTAGGATTAATTTAATTTTGTTTTTGAACGCTTTGTCCAAATTTAAGAATTTTTGGTAGAACTATAGAATTTTAATAATTTTTATATTAACTCAAAAATTTTAATCTTATTTTAATATTTTTGGCGATATTTTAAGATTTTTTGGTCTTATTTTGAGAACACTCTTTATTTATTCAGTACGGTGCCAGTTCGGATCTACGAACTAGTTAACTATAGGTTATTAAAAATCTCCACGAACAGTCGCTACGCGTACTAGACATCCTATCTTAGTACTTAGGGAAATTATTTCGAGAACTTTAATAAAATAATGAAATTTTCAATTCCGATTCGTGTCTACTTATAAAAGCTTTCAGTGTGTAATTTGGTAAAGATTTCCATGAAATTTTCGTATCTAAACGCGATATCAACTTGGTTTATACATCTCTGTTCCCAAATGTGTTTGAACGTTCTTATTTTTTGTGATGGACTATTTAAAGGACTACGATTTTAAGAGCATTGCTAAGCGATTCGCAGATGGCTCTATATATTCAAGGTTCTTGAGATTGAATGTAGAATGATTAGAAAATAGGGTTCCAACCCATTTTATATTGGGCAAGACGTTAACTTCTTCCAAAGTAAGCAATTTTTTTCGCTAAGACTTTTTTGGATACAATTCCAAATTGTTTGTGTGATTTCTTTCACTATAATTTTCAAGTGGCTCTATCAAAGCTCTTTCGATTTAATTAAAAGTGATAGAGTTCCACAGAGTCGCCACCTTTCGTATTGGCCATCTGGGCGACATAAAGTAAACCGTTTTTATTTATCTAGGGCAAGGTTTTGCGAAGACTTTGGCAGTCAGTAAGACTTCCTACACTTAAAATCCTCATACGGCATTATAACATATGGTTTGTCTTTTATTAAATTTCCATTCATGTGTTGTTAAGGTACGAAATTGATGTACAGGCTCTACACTTAATAAAATAAAAAATTTATCTAGGATGCTTTTGAGTAAAATTTCAAATTCTTCGTTTCTGTCATCCTGGACTCCCAGTGGAGCATAGGACCTCAACCATCCTCTTGTAGCAAACTTTATTACACGCCTCAATTACCTTTCATTTTTAATACCTTTTCTCTTCTTCAAAACTCTTTAGATTTCATTGAAGGTGTGTGAAAAAAAAGTTCCGTTGAGTCCTCCTCGAAACCAGATTATTAACTATTTATCTTTCATTTACAAGTTATAGCTAATTAGTGACATATAATTGAGTCTGGTCTTGGTTCACCCCCTACCTTCAATATTTAATTCAATCAATCCAGCCCCAAAGGATATTATGGTCCAGTATTGGTTGGATAAATAAATCTTTGAGCGATTTCGAAATTTTAGCAACTTTTATTATTAAATTCATTTAATCGACTCAGTGCAAGGACATATAGCAGGAATGAAAACTAACAATTTTTTTTTGTATAACTCGCAAAGAACTATAGATTTTCTCAAATTCTTATTTCTCATGAACTTCCCCTATTGAATTTTTCTATCAAAAATATACCACATCTAAAAAATGATAGTGTCCTTATGCTTTGCACATCTATTCAAAGTTCATTAGAGCAGTAAGGCACATGTCAAGTGCTCCATTATGGTCACACTTTGTGAATTATCCTGGGCGAAAACAAGCGCATAAAGCAATTATTTGCATACTTAACGCAAACAAAGAGCGCAAATTACGAGCATAATCACAATCCCCACAGATACCCGAGCACACACACAGATACACAAATGCAATTTGGAGAATGCCTCGAAAAACATAACGTCGTCGTCACCTGCTAGTCTCTGTTGACCATCATCCAGCAGCGCCACTTGAGTGCACGCGTTATCCCAACTATTCATTCAATGAGGCTGTCGTCCTGCTGCTCCCGCTCTGTCTCTCTCTCGGTTACTTCCACTCTCGTTTGTTCATTTCTTCATTCATTTATTCAATTGTGGCCACTTGTGCGCAGGACGAGAGACATTAGACAAAGCTCCCAGAACAAGGCTCAAACACAATGCATAGAAAATTTGGTCTGGCACATTAACTCATTTGTTTGCTTTGATTGTCGTCGTCGTGGTCGTCATCATCGTCGTCGTCAACTCATTGCTAGCTTGTTTGCTGCTGATTTGTTTGTATTCCATAGTATAGTCGTACGTGTGAACGTATCTTGCCCGGCCACCCATTTGGACTCCTTCTGACTGACTCGGAGTGAATGGCGCTGTCAGGCGCATTGAAATTGAAATTGTTGCTCCGCTTCCTCTATTGAAATACGAATACAAATACATAGACAGACATACAAACACATGCCCATATAATAATATTATACATACATATAAAAAGAAGTCAAGTTGGGATCTTGGAAGCTGATGAAGACCCCATCAAAAGCTGGTTAGTTGCGCGTGTTTTTTGTGTAACTGACATTTGCTTTGTGCTAGATTTGTTTTCACATTGCATCCATAAGATACAAAATGCTATTTGTCTTGTGATTTTTATGAGCTGTTCAGCTCGTTCCACCGAACGTTGTTTTTCCTATTTTTATACGCTTTAAGAGGGCTTATTAACTTAGATATTAAGTTTGCAACATTTAGAACGAGGAGTAAGGCATCAACATTGAAGGTAGAAGCTTTTGAAGATTGCATGGCTTGACATGCAGATACAGATGAGCTCCTTTACACGGAATTTTTCCATATTGCGAATAATTTTCCATTACACTGCCCTTAGAATTCACCTGAAAAAAGTTTCTTTATAACGAAATTTACTTACGAACCAACTTTAAATCGAATTTATATATTTACGTTCCAAGGATATCATGCATACAAAATGGAACATCCTGGCTATAATATCCTTTGTATTTTTATGAATGTTAGCTTATATGGAGCTTATATGGTATCCATTGATCAGACATTCTGGCGGCTATTGCAACAGTCAATGAAGAACATGAGTTGTATTAAACATTTAAATCACCTCCTTACTCCTGTATCGATCTATCAAAAAGTCTCGAAATAATTTTTATAGCTTAGTCGAAAAGTAAACGCTCATACTAGTGAACCTCGTGTCTACGACTGGTAAGAGCGCTCAATAGTACTGGCTGGTAAAGAGGTGGGCCTGAGCTTCAACCCGGCTAAGACAGTCATTGTACTTTTAACAAGAAAGTATGGACTTGAAGGATAAGGCGGACAACTCTATCAGGATTTAGAATAGAAATAAGTAATAAAGTCAAGTATCTTGGAATTAATCAACACACGTTACGACTTCAAGCTTAGGACGTTCAGGACTCACGTAGACCAGTTGCATTACCGATACAATGAACTGCTGAAGGGATCTCTTTACCTCTAAAAGCATTGCCTGTGGAAATCGTGGAAGCTCATCACTACTGCCCGAATAAACTTAAAGGCATTTGGACTCTAAGTTCAAAAAAGCTGAGATAACTACATCTAGACAAAGTAGGTGCTTCAGGAACTTGAATCATGTTGTGGGATTGGTAGCCACGTGGCACGGGACCT
The DNA here is from genome assembly GCA_037043745.1 of Chymomyza amoena. Lineage (NCBI taxonomy): Eukaryota > Metazoa > Arthropoda > Insecta > Diptera > Drosophilidae > Chymomyza > Chymomyza amoena. The sequence continues at coordinate 180,988 of JBAMAX010003837.1, forward strand.
ACTAACGGACTTAAAAATGTTCAACAACCGTCTTTAGCTCTCTAACAGCAACCGTCAGAGGTTTAAGTTTGTGATACCTCACGGTGAAAAATGCAGTAAGGATCCTCGAGTGCGTTTTTTCTCTCTAACTAGCATACCGTGATAGCACGGTTTAAACTTGATGATGCGCTCAAGCACAAAATACAGACTGCAGGAGTTCTTTGAGTTGCTTCTTGACGGGAGTATGATCCAGCCAGGTTTGGAACGACCGACCCTATGGGTGCTATACGATATAGTCAACCGATTTTACGTTTAAATTTGGTACACATAGCTGACACTAATAATAAAAATAGAGTCTTGAATCAAGATTCTTGCATGGCCTTGATTTTCATTCTTAAGATGAGACAAAAATCATCAATGAAAAATTGAGTTAAAATCAAGATAAAAAATTCTAAAATCATGAGGAAAATTCTTAAATTTCGACAAGGAGTTCTTAAAATAAGATTAATTTACGACGAAAAGAAAACGTAAATTTAGATTTTTGTTGTAATCAAATTTTGATCTGTAAGATTTTTTGCTCTCAAAAGAAGTGTACGCATTCTAGGAAGGGAAAAAGTTTGTTCTTAAAATGACTCTCAAAAAAAAATGATGTCTGAAAATTATTTACAATTCGAAATTTTGATTTTGCTTACGATTTCAGATTTTTTCTAGACCTATTTTATGAATAAAGGTTTTTAATTTAAAATTTTTAATAACTTAACAAAATTTTGAGGACAGAACATTTTTTAAACTCTTAAAAAAAGAAAAATTTTTAACAAATTCAGTTGGAAGCGTATCCAACTAATGACGCTGTTTTTGTAACTATTTTTTGTTGTTGCTGCTGATGATGATTGCTTTTAATTGGGTCACATGCTGCTTGTCAAAAAAACGCACAAGTCCCCATAGTAACTAAGCAAGTAGTATATAAGTAAGTATTATGTGGAAGCGAAACGATTTATTTGTTTTCCATGTGCCATAAGATTTTTCATTAAAATTGTCAGCTTGCTCCCTCCCATTCCCCCGCTCTTTAGCACACTCTATCTCATTCCACTCATTCATCGTTGACTTAAATTGCTTTCTTGTGCGATGGCAGAAGCAGAAAAAAAACTTTTGTCATTTATTTTACTTCGTTCGTTTTTTTTTTGTATTTCGTTTTATTTCATGCTTTTGATTGCGTACACAATTTTTGTTTTATTTTTGTTTCATTTTTTTTTGCCAATTTTTATTATGTGCTTCTCGTCGTTTATTCTGCAGTGCATAATTTATGCTTCGTTTCTTTTTCTACTGTTTTCTTTTTTTGTCGGCCTGGTGTTGCTGTCTGTGGCGTCGCCATTTTCTTTTCGGTGGTCCGTTTTCTTGTTTTTTTTTTTTTTGTGTAACTGTTTGCGTTTCCTGCGCCGTATCGAGTGTCCATTGTGTCCCTGCTGCTGCGGTGGCCACCATTTGCCGGAAATGTATTTACACAAACGTTCGTAAAATGGCGGCCATAAAATAAAGTTTTAACGGATGTTTACTTATTGCGCATGAATTGTCCAATACTGGCAAGACATTTGCAGCAAATTTGTGGAGAAAGCTAGCTGTATTGAATTGAAATTTTTATTGATATTGTAGATTTGGCGTTGGAATGTAGACTGGGTTAAGACTAAGACTAAGGAGTGCAGTTCTCTGGAGTAGCTGGTCTTCACGCACTTCAATACTTGCAGTGTATAGCAAAATTGGGTAAAAGATCTTCTTACACGCATATACTCTACCCAGATGAATACTGTCTGTGAGCCGTATATCAGACACCTGAGATGATGGATCATCACGAGCTCTAAGAAGAAATTCTCATTAGGCGAATACATTGAGTCATGCGTGGTAAAGGACATTCGTCTTATAAGTACGTTTTTGTAATTATTTATTTATTTATTTGAGGTGTACAATTCAGCTCAGTTGACTCACATCAAGAACTGGCCGGACGACACTTTGATTTACAATACAATAGTTTAAACAATGAAGCAAGATAAAAATTAGGCATTATATCACAAAAAGAGCCAATAGATCGCAGTTGATCAAAACTCATAAGACACCTAATTCTGTTTTTACGCGATAGATACGTTCCCAGAAAGTACGTGTAAAAAAATTCGCGTAAAAAAAGGATAAAGTATCCATATAAAAGTAGGGGACTCAGTTTATGATTTAAAATAATTAATTTATATGGGAGTTCGGTTTTTCATTAATATTTAAATTTTGTGTACAAATTTTTGATTGAAATTAGTTTTGAGATAAGGAAAAACGAAAAAATTCAATAAAGAATATTAATTTCACAAAACGAAAATTCAAATTTAAAATCCATTAAAAGTCAAAGGAGTTATAATTCCAGAAAAAACATATTTATGGTATTTCCGCAACTAATAAAATCAAACTGTACATTTATTTAAGGTATTATTACTTACTAAAAATAATTGATGATTTTTTAAAGCCGCGTTAAATTAAAATAAATCGCATAACAAATTATCGGAATAATTGAAAAAAAAAAATTGCACAAAAACTGAATTAGGTTTATAGGATTGGTCAAGTACTATACTCGAAGTGGCAGGTAAAGACGACTTAAGATAGAAGAAGTGATAGATTGAACAGACCTTTGGAAAGATAGGAAATTGTAAATGATTGTGTAAAGCATAATTAAATGTTAAAAATTGGATGGCTGTTTACAGAAATCTCACTTGGCGGGGCTGCGGCTTAAGAATTTCGTAGTGAAACAGTTTTTAAATTCGATTCTCGATGCTTGATGTCATCCAGTTAGCACTAAAGCTGGAGAAACATCGATGTTAGCCATATGTTAATTTGGTTATATAAGTATTTTCAAATAATAATATTTAATAAACAAACAAACCAAGAGATAACTATATTTTCATAATATACGAGGTGTGTTCAAAAAGTAAAGTGAAGCAATTTCGCGGGCAACGTATTTTCGATTATCGATTTTTTTGTTTTGTTGTGTTGGTACACTCTTCCCGAACATCTGTACCAAATTTCAAGTGAATGGCATTTTTTGTTTGGTTGTAAGAGGCGTAAAGGTTATAAGTGTTTTGCGTGCTCGGCGATTGTCCTAATGCTTTATTAGCCATCGCCAAGCATAGATCTTCAATATGAATTAAAGCTTCATTGAAAACTTCCGGCGTAAATTCCATCACTGGCTTACGTACTCGAAACAAAATATCTTCTGACAAATAATCTTGATAATTTATCCAAAATTCAGTTGGATTTGATGAAATCATGTTGCCAAAATAATCGCAAATAGAACACGTAAATGATATGGATGAGCAGTATCTGCTAAAGTTTGATCCCAGTGCAAATCATTTTCCAACAAATTCAATTTTTGACATGCTTAAAACCTCCGTATTGACAACCTCTAACACACGCAAATTTAAAAAGATTTAAAATTCATCGAAGCGTTTATGAGAACATCGGAAACAAGTAAAACATTAGTTTCTTTTATATATGTAGATATAAAAATTTATAAAATTTGAAAATCTCTTAGTAAATTTTTGATATAAAGATGTCATACTTCTGTTTTTTTACTTCAAGCATTTCAAAAATATGGTTACTATGTGTCCTATTTTCGCTTTTTATACCCTTAACCTATAGGCACAAAGGGTATACTAGATTTGTGCAATGTATGTAACTGTCAGAAGGAGGCGTGACAGACCCCAAGTCCTTTATACCAAAATACTTATCATAACCTCGGGTTGCGATTGAGCCATGTTCGTCTGTACGTCCATCCGTCTGTATGAACGACTAGATCTCGGAGACTAGAGGAGCTAGCGACACCAAACTTTACCAGCTGGTGCGCATATTTTCTCAAAAGATGAAGTTTATTGAATCATGTCAATATCTTTCCCCGATCTCGGTTTTTGGCAACACTGTTTATTATTTTCATCCGAAATTAACAGAGTGAGGCGTTATGGTTTCACATTCGAATAGATAATTATATTAGAATTTATATACATAATATATGCATATCCTAAATGTCTGAAATTTTAGAACTGGTTCAAATTTTTGTTTAGCTATCGATGCAACCAACTAAAGTTCTGATTATACAAATTTATTGCTGCTGCAGAAATTCCAATAGTAATGCATTTTCTGCAGTCTGGGACTAATGGATTTTTCACTGCTTATTGTAAAGTCGAAAATTACTTGTCCTGGCTGTAAATTATGCATAGCAAACATTTCATTAAAATTCATTTACCGCAAAAATGATAAATGTCCGGGTTCGTACGAGTCCAAGTCCAAAATCAAAATCAAAGCCAAAGGCCTCAAATCACTTGCAGTAGACAACCAAAAATTTAATAATAGAAATCCCAGACGCACGCACGTAACGCCCAAAACTCAAATGCAGGCAACCAAAAGTACCGAACTCGTATCAGCTCTATATACTAACCAGGGATACATATATGCCTCTCTATATATGTATGTGTGTGCTCGGTTGTGACAGTCGTTGGCTGCACTATGGACACGTGTCTGCAGACGCCACACTTCATAAATTTTGGGCAAAGTCGGAATTGAAACGGCTACAACAGTTATGATTGCCAAAGTCAACGGCAACAAAAACAACAATAAGCAACCCGGCGGAAATATGCCACCCACCCGGATGCTAAGCCCCGCAAGAAACCGCAGCAAAGTAAACACTGAAGTAGCGGAAGATTTGCCACAAAAGGCGCACACGGCCCAGCTACCAAGTTACCAGCTAAAAGCCTCAAACAAACAAACAAACCGACTAGAGCACAAGGACGAACTACCCCGGACTAAGTTCTGCCGGGGAGAAACGGCGCAGTGGTGAAATAGACACAATGTATATAGCTCGCTTGGTTAGTTCCTATACGGCGGCTGCTGATGGGCCTGGCACGCATGCCGCAATCAAATCATCTGCCAAGTTTATGATTTATTTAACTTTTTTAATTGACTTTTTCCGAGGCAGCCAACAACCCCAACAAAGAGAAGGACGGCCAGGACGACAAAGGTACTGTAGTTATTCAGACTCACTCCTTGGCGGCGCGCTGCGTGTGAAAGGATAATGGTAGGTCTTCAAAAACAAACTTCACTTGCAGTGTTAGCCGCATAGTTGAACAGCTCCTTCGTCATCCTCAACAGCTGCTTCTTCATCGTCTTTTCGACCGTGTAAGGAAATGCGACGTACGATAACCGGAAGCGTGTGTGCGAGTGTGTGGGTGAGTGTGTGTGTGTGTGTGCGAGTGTGCCTGTGGGTGTAAGAGCTTTTTGTTGCAAATCCGGTTTAGTCTATTTATTTGAATGCCTATTTTTATGTTTATCCGGCCATGTTTTATTTTTTTCATTTTGTGCTTAAAAATTCTTTATGATTTATGTAACGATAATTGCAGCCCCGGCAAAAGACTTTACCATTTGGATTTTGGGTGTTCCAGAAGATGTCGTAATACCCTCGTTAGCTAAGCACTTGTTTAAGTTACTGAACTGTTTTGGAACAAAAGCGTGTGGGAAATAAATATAAAAGTGAGTTTGGGAGTTAGGAGCATTATGATATATTTTGTGTACGAAAGTGAATTTTTAGATTTAAGGACAGGGAATAGGATTTAATTTGTATGCAGTAAATTAGTTTAAAACAGGACTGGGCAGATGGAGCATGGGATTTTTTTGCATTAATGCTAATATTTCATTATCCTGTACTAAATCCGAAATTGTTGTTGGTTTCCAAAGTAAGAAAATTAAACAAAAGAAAAAATCATGACAGCAGTAAAGAGGTCTTAACTCTTCGAAAAAAGCCTTGAAATGGTTGAAAAATGATTAAAGAATTAAGAGAGTCTGTGCAGATAAGATCTACATTGATATAAAGAAAATATCGCTGCGCATTTTGTTTTTATATTCAACAGTGGAACGGTTAAATACCTTTGGGTAAATTTGGATTTGATAATCTTATGAAATATAAAAGCACTGCGAAAGTCACTCAAGCTTAGAACAAATAAAATGCTCAATCTTTTAGGACCTTATACGAAATTCAGCTTTTAAAATAAAGTACGGATTAAAAAGGCGTCCCCAAACCCAGTGTGGATGCATGCCATGCCATTTTAAGGAAACTCGAGCACTTCTTACATTGAAATGCTACAAAGATATCAACCTGTAAAAGTTATCTTTATAGGCGCTTCTTGATATGCAAGCAATCTAGAAATTGGAAAATCAAGATTATTTTCTTTAAATATCTTGAAAATAGAAAAAAAATTGCTGGCAATTAACTTACTACAAAATAGTAAGAATATTAGAAGATTTCGTATATTGCACCTACTAAGTATAAGTAAGCACTATACCTTAAGATCAAAAAGTTTCCGGAAATTGTAAAAAAAATACATTTTCCTAAATTTTAATTAATAAGTTTATTATCGCCTTCGAAGTATTCACCATTAGAGCTAAACAAACAAATTCCAAACTTGATCCAATCATCCATACACTTCTGGTAGGCCTTGGCAGGAATGGCTTTGAGTTCCCTCTTCGAATTTTGTTTGATGATCTCAAAAGTGTGAAAACGCTTCCCTCCTAATACCAATTTGAGTTTAGGGAACGGGAAAAAGTCACACGGTGCCATATCTGGTGAATACGGAGCCTGAGCGACCACATTCGTTGAGTATTTGGCCAAGAAATTCCAAAATAATGAAAAAACAAATTCAACGTTTTTGGCATGAGTCGGACCGCGACGCTTTTCATGCCCAAAACTTCAACCAAAATGTGTTCGGCTGATCCATATGAGATGCCAAGGTCTCAAGTACAATTTTCTTCACTGCATCGACTATTTCCTTGGTATTTGATGTTGAAGGACGACCGCAATTCAGTGACGTCTTCACGACCCTCCCTGAACAATTTGTACCACTCGTAGCCTGTGTTTTGGACACACAGTCCTCAGTGAAGGCCTTTTGCAACATCTTAAGCGAATCGGCTTAACAACAGCTGCTAAACCAATACTTATAAGGCAATTGCGCTCAAATTATGACAAGATGTCAAAAACAGTCCTACCAACCTAATAAAAATAAAAATGTACAGATTCATTTTGCGCGCGCCTTTTAAATCGAAATTCCCAAAAACTTTTTGATCGGTATAGAACATTCACATACAGTTATCGCAAATCAGCGAGACGGCTAGAGCTCTGGCGGAAAGAGAATGGGACATGGTGTCCGGTTGTCGCATCTCGCGAGCACTCTAATCCAACGCGAACATCTGAGCTCCTGCGCTTCCATAAAAAGGGAACTAGGATGGTGGTAGGCGTTGTAACACAGCACTGCAATATGGCTGAGTTGTTACAGGTTCCACATCTATATTTCTGCTGCAAAGCGATGAGGAAGAGACAAAAGCGTCCAAGACCTGCTATGCCACTGCCAGTTTCTGGGTAAACCATTCTCTGAGGATCTTTAGTCTAGCCTATGTGCCTATAGCGGATCTGAGTGCTTTTGTCGAACCCTCAAAATGGTTCTGCAACATGAGTGACTTAGGTGATTAGGGATGTCCTACAGTTTTTGATCCTCCCTTAGTTTTACTGTTCAGTAGAGTTGGGTAAACCTGGTTTATTTCACTGAACAAGTTCAATCGTTCTTTTTTTTTTCAGTGAACTGAAAAAGTTGTTCAGACGCACATCTGTACAAGAACGAACAAAGAACAAGTGACTAAAAAAGAACGATATAGCTGAACTTATACAGTTCTTTCTTTTAAATGAAAAGTTATTTTTTATACGATCGTTCATGAACGACGCAAAACAACTGTTCAGTCGCCAATAAGAAAAATGATTTTCCACTATCAGCTACGATGCAATGCGAATGTCTGGCAACGCCGTGAAAAATATACGCCGCCTAAATGTAAGCCGCGCAAAAAATTGTTAATAAATATATTTCGTGAGCTGCAATAAGCGTAAAATTGTAAAAAAAAGTTTAATGTGGAATATGAACTTATAGCCAAAAGTGCAAATCGTTTAAAAGCTGGCCAATAGGATTTGTTGTTACATGCAGGCTTAAAAAGCTGATTTTTTTGTTTTTTTTGTTTATGTGCACTCCTAGCGTGAAATTACATATAAAAAACATGTTTTATAATAAATGTGTTAAAAAATAAGTGCTTAAAGCTAAGTGGCTGTTAATGCTAAATGGCAAGTCGTTAATATGTTGGCTTAAAATAATAGTTATTGTGGAGTGGCCTTAAAGCAGCAAGTGTTTTTTTTTTATTGTTTAAATTAAGAGAAAGTGCAAATTATTTTAAAGATGTCTTTTTTTTTTGACGAGATGCAGCAGTTGTCAATTGTTTTTTTTTTTCTTAAAAAAGCTCAAATAAAATGAATTCAAATGCAAAGGCAACATGTGGCAACTGTTAAAAGCAATATCAACCAAAGGATATTTACAAAGTTAAAGTAAGTATTTTTTAAAACTTTTTTTGCCACTTTGTCTTAGTTCCTCTTGCAATGAAATATTTGGTTTCAATCCACATGAAAAACTCGGCTCCGATTCAAGTGCACCAAAAATTTGGCTACAAAACAAATAGGCTTATAATTCACACCTAGTTCAAGTTGTATTAGCCATAAAGCATACCAATTGAAAGGAAATTTTGAGTTTATTTATTTGATTTTTAAGAATTTTTTATAATTATATTATATTATATTGTTGGAATAATTCTATGTTTTCCACTATGGTTGGGTAAAAGCAGCTCATCGAGGTGAACTGGCTCACTCGGTCTTTTTTTCGAAGTGAGCCAACTCACTCATTTGGCTCACTGACTCACTTGCTGATAACTCATGAGCCAATAGTGAGAACTGAAGTAAAATACGTTACATTTTAAGCTATTTAAAAATATTACTTATTTTAAAATTTTTTTTCTTTAAACTAACAAAACAAACTTTTAATTAAAAATATATTTTTTAGCTCCCTTCATTGGGAATATAACAAAATTATAAGATAAAATATAACAGAAAGTTAAAAACAAAATAAACATTCTTTGAGATCCATTTATTGGGACGTATGAGAGATTATATATATATACTAGACTACAGGGCTTCAACAACGCTACCGCTTCGCTCGACTCGGTCTAGAATCTTTATTTTCTTCCAATAATTTATTTTTGTTGGCGAATTCACGAAATTGCATTATGTGTAAATATTGTTCTGTATCATATGTATTTTATACAGAAATGCAAAACATGAATTGTAAGCAAAAATCGCAGAATTCCCTTCTTATTAAGAAAACTTTCTTGAAGAAGGAATAACTAAATCAATATTACAAATCTAAAATTGATGAAACTGATAAATTATCCTACGGCGAGATTTTTAAATTCACTTGATTTGCCAAGAACTGTTAGGAGTGGCAACCGCTTATCTCTTAGGAGTATGAAGAAATAGATGTTGGCCGATTCTCAGACCTGCCCAATAAGCACACAAAATTTCATGAGAATCGGTCTAGCCGGTTTCGGAGGAGTATGTTCACACGAACAAACCAATATTCACAAAAATGCATATATCTTCACGAACCAATTCACACAAACACATCGCAATAGGCTTAAAACTCTCCGCATGGACCTCTAACACACGCAAAAATCAGATTTGAAATTCATCGAAACTTCGTTCATGAGAACACCGATAGCACGTAAAACATAAGTTTCTTCTTATATATAAAATTCTAGTTTCACAATGTTTGTTACCATACTCCTCCGAAACGGCGAGGACGCAATTCCTCATGAAATTTTAGTGTGCCTCAATAAAATAAAGATTTATAACGTGTTATAATTTTTGTGTTTCCTTTCGAAACATTTTAAACGTAGAATTCCAACGTGTAGGTACGTCTTGGCTTATTTTTAGTTCAGCAACTTAAAGTACACATTGCCTCAACCTAAATTAAAAAAAAAAATTGTAGTTGGAAAATCACAATTGTCCTTTTCAGCTATTTTCGTCGCAATTTTGATATATTTTCTCAACCTTAAACAATCAACTTGGAGTTCCACGAAGCATTTCAAGACCAAAATTAGCCCAAATCGGTTCAGCCGTTCGTGAGTCTATAAGCTTCAAAGGAACATAACATTGTGACACGAGAATTTTATATATAAGATAAAAATAGATTATATCAGGGCTATAAAAAAAACGGAACCGATTAGGTATGAATTGGTTTGTGAATTTAAAAAAATACTTACTCAAAATTTACATGTTGTTATGCAAAAACATCAGGCTTTCCACGTTCTTCGGTTTAAGTAAAGACCTTCTTTTTCGCACTGTTATTTTGGAGCAGAAGTCACATTGTCCTTGTCGGGAGGGTATAGCCTGGAGAGTGTGAGACGTCGTGAAGAAGTTTCTGGAACTCAGGTTCCTCCACTATTCTAAAGGCATGGTGACCCTTGGCAATCATTTTTATCACTTGCCGGTCAATCTGCGAAGATTTGCTCGCCGGAATTGGTTTGTGTACAAACGAAGTGATTTTTTGTGGAGTAGTTTCCAGAACAACTGAGCTTTCCACGTTTTGTCGTATAACGGTCTCAATAGCTGCTGGATGCTTGGTTTTTAAATGCCTATTTAAATTGCCTTGTGACTTGCAGCTTAAGACACTTTTGCAAATCTTGCATTTAGCCAGTTGCGTTCCCAAGTCCTCAAAATGATTCCAAATTTCGCTGTGCTTTCTAATTAGCAACATTGTATAATAAGTTTAACGAACAACACGCGCCACAAAGTTCACGTTCACTTTGCGAACGCCAATTGAGAAGAACGCCTAATGAGCCATAAGAGTGAGTGAGAAAAACTGAACTACTGAGTCAAAATGAGCTAGTGAGCCAAAATCAGCCATATTGAAGGAACCAGCTCAGTGGCTCAGTTCAGTGAGCCATTCATTTTAGCTCACTCACTCATGAGCTACCCAAGTCCATATTCCACTTCTTTCATTATAATCTCTTACAGCACGGTGTCTGAGCTTAAGTCCTTGAGATCATCAGCAATTTTTGGAGCGGAAATTTTTGGATTGTCCTTGATTTTGAGTATAATAATCCGTTCGTCCGCTTTCGAGGAAATTTTGTTTGGCGTATTTCGGCCCATATGATGGACTTTGCGATTTGAAACCAAGAAACTATTTTTTTTTTTTTTGTAAAATTCGGAGCACCAAACATTTGATTTCGATTTGGGTATCTAGTACCATGCTGTGACAATAGGAAATAATTATTGAACATAGCCTGGATAGATCCAAACTTATCAGATCGTTATTTTGAATCATTGTCAATCTGTAGTCTTTTTTTCTTTCAAAAGCAAATTCTGAACCGAATTCCCTTTGACACTCCATATATGGTATGCCTCTGTCGAAAGCTCCCTGACTGATCGTAACTTATTTTTATTTTGGTGGCTCGACGCATACAAATTATTCTACCCAAACTACAATCATCTCTCTTATGTCCTAAGATCATTTGACCCTTAAAGTAGTGGTACTTTAGTACTATTAGTATATACTAACAAATTAAACGCTGGCATCTTGAATCTATAAGCTCCTCCTCGGCTGAATGCAGCCTGCAAATCATTCCCAAAAATAACTGAATAGACAAAAATCTTTTCGAAATTCAATTTAAATTATACGAGCTATAGGCTGCTAAGCATACATAGGTATATTTTTAGTAATCTATAAAAGTCGGCTCTTTTATAATCTTATATATTTTTATCATCTGCCTTTAAAGTAAATAAATTATTTAAGCATATACGTAAAGTATGCTGAAGCTGACTCTGCTCACATGGCGGCCTTCAAGTGCAGGCCTTATGCCAGAAATACATATCTTGAAGTTTCGTTTTAATAAAGCCAGTGTCAAGCACTCGACAAAGCGACCGACTCGGCGCTTGGTTTGGCTCGCATCGGATCCCCAGCCCCACCGTACCCACATCCGTTTCCGCTGCAGAGAAGTATGTGTCACTTTTACAACAGAGCAGAGCACAGCACAGCCGGTAAAATAATGGCTGGCAGTTCCAAAAAAGAAAGCAACCAAGTAGTCATACACACACACACTTACGTACGTACGTACGTACTATTTATATGGGGAGCTGCTGAGGAAAAGTCCTTGGCTGCGTCTCACGTCTTGCGCAGTGCCATTGCGCCAGGACTGCGCCAATACGTTTCCGTTTTCCTGTCTGTGCTGACATTTGCAGCATGTTGCTTGTCATTATGTTTTTCTTTTTTTTTTTTTTGGGGTCTTCACGCTGTATTCTTTTCCAAAGTGAAATGATTTAATGACAACGAATGAAAAATTTATTGTGCGTAAAGTAAAGTTTTTCCTTCTTCTGCTCGGGTCTAAGGGTCGTGTCAGTTTTTGGCAACAACAACAATTTGCGATTAGCTTACGGATTTTGCATGTCCCAACCCTTGGAGATTGACTGGCTGTCATTGTCACTCGCTCTGTCATAACTATGTGGGCGTTGCTGGGCGCTTTGAAGTGCCCCGTAATTTTGTTGTCATTAGCACATGTCCTTGATTAACCCTCGAGAGCTTGTATAATGCGGGCTGCAATTACTACTCAAATTACCGGACATAAGGCAAAATAAATTCGAAAGTTGCATATACTAAATATTCTAGAGTCAGGATTCTATCTAGCACGTCAGGCGCCTTGTAGCAGTACTAATTTGACAGCCAGCTAGCGCCAAGGCCCTTCTGCCTTTTAAACATATATTTGCTTAACTTTCCATTTCAAAAGAATCCTTTTCTGTATAATTTATGACCTCGTCGTTTTGGGCTCCAAAATTTGATGTATACATTTTGAACTTTGTTGAGACACAAAAATGATTTTGATGGACATTTAACAAAACGACACCAATGCACGTCTCCACTGTCATCCTCGCCTTAGTTTTGGTCTTTCAGCTGAACAGAACTCAAAAACTCAAAGTTATGGAGCTTGTCGTCTTCGATGAGCAGCTCGCCAAAAAAAAAAAAAAAAACTCACACAAGAGAAAAATCTCGACATATTTCATATTTTATTTATTATTTAGAAAGGGTACGCTGCATAAATCAAAAATGAAATGAGTACGACATAACAACACCAAAGCCAGCTCATAGCCACAGTGCCACAGTGTCCGAAATCCAAGTCAGAGATATGGCCGGAGCGACAGAGTCGTTGATGTTGTGTCGAGTGCAGCAGCAGCAGCAGCATCGGCAGCCTCCTGCCACCAGCATATAACTTGACCACCACAAATAAAAATGAAATAAAACTAAGGCAGTTTCGGAATCAAAAAGTTCCCACATGTTCACAATTTTCGAACATATTACGTTATGGAAGGTAGCAATGAATGCCTGAAAAACGGGTGTAGTGCAAAAGGAGTAAAACAAAACCCTCAGATTTGCAAGTAAGGTAAAAATATCATTCATTGAACATTATGCAAAAGCAATGAATTGAAATGAATGCACTGCAAAAAAATTGGTAGTAATTATCTTTAATAAATAAGCAGCAGATTATTGATAATTATTTCGATAAATTGCACATCTTGTTCCTAAACCAACACTGTTCCTTTTGTGACCAAAATAAGTCTGTCTTTTTGCTAGGTCTGTCTTTTTGCTGGCCCTTTAATTACTAAAAATTTCATCTGTCAGGTCAGTTCTGTATAAAA
>JBAMAX010003838.1:0-41477 GCA_037043745.1 Chymomyza amoena
CACTAAGAAATATAGCATTGTAAGCTTTTTTTCCTATTTCTGAAAAAGCTTCATGAGACGGCTATTGTAATAAACATTAATAAGAATAAAGTGCAGACAACAATAAACGAGATGTTTAAAAAAAATATTTTTATAGCAAACGCCACAAATAAACTCGCAAATTGTACTTTTTGGCGATGTGAAAGCTATCGGAGAACTATCGATAGCACTATCGTAAATGTCTGGATGCTATCGATGGTAGCTCGATAGTGCTCAACCATCGATAGAGCCGATAGTACTATCGATAGTTCTCCACCTCTAGTCTTAGGATGTCTCTCGTGGTACTCCATTGAGTTCTGTCAATGTCATCTCGTAACTTTTTTTTTCCTGATTGATGACATTCTTTGTATATTAGACGCATAAATAACAAAAAATATTAAATATAATTTGGACACCATTTTCGCTGGAAGAAAAGTTCCATATGGCTAGCCCTGACTTACTGCTTATCTAATTGAAAACAAGCTAGACTCCAAATTTTTATGAAGGTCACATTGGAAGTTTTAGTGATTTACGCACCTCTTTTTGAGTTAAGAAATTCGATCTGGAAGAAGAGCTATGATCAAAGTTGAGTATTGCTGACAAGGAAAGTCTTTTTCTGTCCACGGCAATTTGCGCATCTAGTCAGCGACCTCTTTTTCGTGCTTCTCTCATCTGAGCTGATTCAACATATTTTAGGTATATAACTTGTCTAGTATTGCGCAGATCTCAGAGTTCTTATCACCATTCATGAATACTTATTATAAAGCCTTAAGATTTTTCTTTAAATTGCAATTTACTTTATAAAAGTATCGCAATTGGCTTAGAAAGTGTGATTTTTGCAATGTTCTTTTTGTGGCACGCAAGCCCACTGTGCAACGTTGACTTCTTTTAACAGATCAATAGCAGCTCCAAGGTATACTTATACATGGTGGCAAACTTCCCCCGGAGCACTATCTCGCTTTTTCTTGCTCTCACTAAAATTGGTAATGACGCCGGCAGCATTACTCTACCTTGTACAAGTATACCTGGCTACCATCCACATTAGAAGCTGATTAAGCAAACTGAGAGAGACTACTTTGGTCGGTGGAAATCGTGAAATAGAGAGTAAAAAATAGCGTACGTAAAGTCGAGCGCGCACGACTTTGGGATACCTTGTACCACTAGCTTGCAATAAAATCCGGTTTCTTCATAAAAAACCAAAAACAAAAGAATTTTAAACAAAAATTTTATTTTTGACCGATCGCTCCTATGGGAGTATATGTATGATAAAGTCAACCGATTTCGATCAAATTTGACACAGTGCTTAAATACCTGAAAAAAGATCTGAATACTGAATTTAGTTCAAATATATTTACATATAAACGAAACCCAATGAATTTTGTATAAAAAACGTTTTTTTTGGACCGATTTGTCCTATGTGAGCTATATGATATAGTCTACCGGTAACACGGTAAATTGATTGCGGGGATTGGGGTGTCCGCATCGATAAAATTTAGATGTAAATTTGTTCGTTGGAGCCACATGAATCAGCTTACCAAAAATTGTTATTCGAGATCACTTGTAACCATAATTACGTAGAGTCAAATATTGAAGCAGTTTGTATATTTTTGACTATAGCTTTTGCTGTATTTGTCCGATTTTGTTTACACACATTTTGAGACACACATGCGTGGAACCATAACGCATCACTATGTTAAATTTCAGATGAAAATATTAAACGGTATGCCCAAAAAACGTGAAAATCTACTGCGTGGGATAGGGGAAAGATATTGACATGATTCAAAAAACGTTTGGTGTTTCTAGCTCTTCTAGTCTCCGAGGCGCAGCGAGGTGGGGTTGCGGGGGTGTGACATCAGTTGGCAAATCTCGGATATTTCACGCAATATTCGAGAAATAAAAATTCAGAATCGGTTATTTGTCGGTAATTTGTTGAATCGAGTCGGCATTTTGAGGCTCATCACCCCCCACATTCAACGCTCTCGCTACGCCACTGATTCGGACGGACGGACTTGGCTCAATCGCTACCCGAGGTTATGATAAGCGCTTTGGTATAAAGGACTTGGGGTCTGCCGCGCCTCCTTCTGTCCGTTACATACATTGCACAAATCTTGTATACCCTTTGTACTTTTTAGTTCAGGGTATAAAGATAAAACCCTTTTGGAATTAAATATTTAAGAAGAATATGTGAGATTTTAATACTGCACCATTTATAGTTTCTGAGATCTAGCCAGCAGTTGGCTATGATACCAATTTGAGATCAAGAGCTTCTACACTTATACCCTACACTCAATGGGTAGAGTGCTTAAAAGCCGACAGCTTGAAGTGTTGGAAATTTCTAAAGTAGTCTCGTAACTTGTTTAGTTTTAACAACTTTTCTTTTAAGCTGTTATTTATTTTTTTTCTACTACTTTACTACAGCGCATGCGTGAAGCGATGATATGTTGAGGCTCGTTGTGACGTCTTTCGACGCGACGTCAGCGAAGCAGCGCTGCGCTCAGCTGATTTGGGTTTACCGTTTGACCCAATTAACCAAGTGCCGCAAGCAACTGTTGCTATTGTTGTTGTTGTTGTTGGCGTTGCTGCCGGTTTTCAGAGCTACCAGCTGCGAGTTTCTCTGAGTTCATGGTGAAGGCCAGCCATGGCCAGTAATTGATTAGTCTCAAAGCGCACTCAAGACAGTCCAGACGTATCCAAAGCTAAGGTAGCGCAGCCAAGCGATCAGAAGCAGTCCAAAGAGCGCAAGAGAGAGAGTAGTTAGCACAAAGAGAGTGTGATAAGTCCAAATAGGCCAAAATGTAAGAAGCAGTTGCTCTTTTGGAGCTTACAGCTGTTGGTGTGAAGAAAGTTGGCCGTTAAATTTTTTTGTTTACCTACTCAGACAGTGCCCTTAATGAGGCCCGTGCGTATGCAACTACTGCTGCTGCCCTTAGCCTTAGCCCTGGGCAGCACTGTGGCCCTGAGACGCAACTTTAATGCACGTCAAGCTGCAGCCATTAATGCCAACAACAACATACCGCTCTGGAAGCAACGCGTAAGTCTGGAAAGAAATTTATACCAAAAACAAGTGATAGCTGCCAATGACACACCCATTTATATTGCTTTAGGCCTGTGAGAAGCCACAAAAGCAAAAGGCCAACTCACATTATATATGCGATGAGCAAGGCGATGTCAAGTGTCTACCCGGCTGGCAGGGCGATCTCTGCCAGGTGCCCATGTGTCGACGCAACTGTGATCCCATGAATGGTAAGCCAATTTTTATACTAATTGGCCAAACACGCAACTACCTCCCGCTCTTCTACTCTGCCAGGTTATTGTCAAAGACCCGGAGAGTGTCGTTGCCGCATTGGTTACAGCGGTGAGCTCTGCGACAAGTGTATACCTCTGCCGGGCTGTCAGCATGGCTATTGCACCAAACCCTTTGAATGTCTCTGCAAGCCCGGCTGGGATGGACTCTTTTGCACCGAACGTAAGTTGTTGCCAGCCACTTGTTTGTCTACGTCATGCTTACAGCTCCGGTTACGGGCTCTTCTCTACTTTGTAGCTAGCTGCCGTAGTGGCTGCCACAGCACACGCGGCTATTGTGAGGCACCGGGTGAATGTCGCTGCCGCATTGGTTGGGGGGGACGCACCTGCAGCGATTGTTCCACCATGCCGGGTTGTCAACATGGCACTTGCAACAAGCCTCTGGAGTGCAACTGCCTGCCAGGTTATACGGGACTGCTGTGTCAAACACGTAAGTGCAGGGAGTCGACTTGGCTATTGTAATTGTTATCATTGTCGTTGTCGTTGTCTTTGGCTCTCTGACAAACAGTACTTAATTTATGTTCCTTGCAGCGCTTTGTGCATCTGACTGCAGCAAGCAGCATGGTTATTGCCGCAAGCCAGGAGAGTGTCGGTGAGTGCTGGGAAAAATGCGAGGGTAGGCTGTTGGGCTTGTTGCTGGAAACGAGCTTCCGTCTTCTTAAGTGGCCGGAACAAACTTTTATCGGGTTACGGCCTGAGCTAAAGGCTTGGGAAAGAAAGTTTACTCACTGCAACTTCCTTATCCATGGGCTCAACATAACCGAGCCATTGGATGCTCTTATATCGTCCGCGAAATTCCACCTCTTGGTCTTATGGTCACCGAGATCAAGATTGTGGGAACATGTCTCAATCGCTCCCCGATGTCATGATAATCAATTCACTATAAAGAAGTTGTAGCCGCCACGCCTCCTTTTGCCTGTTCCACAGCAAAAAATGTAGAACTAACTATATATTTGCCTCATGGATTCCTTCACATCCGGCTGTAACTTTAAGAGTAACCCCACCAATTACTTTTCTGACTACCCTCGCACACTTAGCCCAAAAAGTCAAAAATTTTTTGATTTCTTTTTTTCTCTTTGTCCAACACACACACACACAGCTGCAAGGTGGGCTGGACTGGACCGCAATGTGACAAATGCTTTCCCTATCCGGGCTGTGCCAACGGAGACTGTGAAGCGCCCTGGGAATGCAATTGCCGTGCCGGCTGGGGCGGCATGCTGTGCGATGAACGTAAGCAGTGTTGTAAAGCAGTGCACACACTTAACACTCTTAACGCTTTGCCCCCTCTCTCTATCCCCTTTAAATCTGCCCGAAAACAGGTCTAAGCTACTGTGCTGATAATCCCAACACCTGTGAAAATGAGGGTAAATGCGTCTCGTTGAGCCGGGAGGATGGCAGCTATCGTTGCCAGTGCAAACAGGGCTATCTGGGCAAGAATTGTGAGATACGTGATGAGTTCTTGTTGACATCGGTGGCGCCACCACGTATAACACCGCCGCCTGAGGTGAATGAGCAGGTGGACCGACTGGATGACACAGTGGAGCGCACAACACAAAAGTTGCCGGTCAATGAGGCAAAGCGAACAAACGACACCGCAGCTGTGGCAAGGACGACAACAACAACAACAACGACGACGACAGTGGCAACAACAAGCGTTGTCAACCTTGCCGCAACTAATGAAGCGTTAAACGGCGTTAGACCTGTTGATGTGGCAACAACAACACCAACAACAAGGCGTGCTGAACTTGCCACAAGCACAGCAGCAACATCAAGTGCAACAGTTGTTGCAACAAGTTTAACAACGCCGCCTTCAACTGCTTTAGGCTTACAGTTGGTTGCACATGAGCAGCCGCAGCAGCAGCAACAGGAAGAGCAACTTAAACTGCCACAGGAGTCTTCGACGTCATCGATAATGTTGCCAGCAGTGCCAACAACTGCAGCAACAGAGCAACATGTGCATAACAAAGATGATAATGATGATGATGACGAAGAAGATGACGAGGATGACGATGAAGATGATGAAGATGAAGATGATGATGGGGAATATGAGGAGGATGAGGAAGATGATGCTGATCAATTCATACCAAATATATTATAAAAATAAAGATATTAATAATATAGGCCTCCGTTAAAAGAGCTTAGAAAAGATTTATATTGGAGTACCCCTAAGCTCGTACGCATAGTTAAAGCAGACCTCGGCGTAGAGGTTTTAGTTCGTGCTAAAAAAGCAACATCGAATAAGTAATTTAAAATTAAACTAATATTTATTTTAATTTATACTAAAAAAAAATGTGTTTTTATTACTTACTTGAAATCAGCTTTGAGCCTTTTAGACAGTCATCCAGTCTAGTAAAACGTCACCAGGCTCATAACCAGGGGACCAACGAGAATCTTTCACTAAAATCTTATTTAATCTATTTTGATAATAGACATAGATATTACAGGGGAACAGATGAACATAAAGGCAGCTTCATAATTTCTCACGCAACAAATTTGAAAAAAAAAAATTTTTTATGCTTATCAACAAAAAATTAAATTATTATTATTTATATAAACTTTGATGACTAAAACACTACTCCCAAAAAAATGGATTTTGAATCGCTTATCTATGACTATAAAATAAAAAAAAATTCTACTAAAATTTCATACAACGTATTTTAGTCAATTTTCTATATTTATTTTTAAAAATATTAAATATTTGCAAAAAATACTTCCTCTGATAAAAATCTAAGCTTAAATAAAAATATGAATACCGTAAAGAACTCCATACTGTTCCTTAGTGAACTACAGTTCTTCTAAGACTTCATAATAAAATAAAATTTTTTTTTCCGAAAAAGGGTTCCTCACAAAGAGGTGGAGCATTGCGACCAAAAGGTTTTTTGTACCATACCCTTAAATTAAAGCAAAAAACTTTCCGCATGAATAGCAGTAGGTCCAAGACTTTTTGTCTTGATCGCATCCAGAGGTTTGACAAGCCCTTTTGCTTGACGAAGCCCCAGAAGCGAGAGCCAGTATCTCCTATGTTCTCCTGCAGCCCATTGGTTTATTATGGCCTTGATTGTGAACCAACCAATACCAAACACCGCGGAAGATGTAGTCATGGTGGATGTGCCCTGTCGTGCAAGATCGTCAGCGATGGTGCTACCATCCACTCCCGACTTTCCAGGCACCCAACACAGCACGACTTTGTTCCGGGTGGATAGGGCTTGGAGGTAGTTGTGGCATTCTTTAACCATCCTGAAGAAGATGCTCCAGGATTATAATGCCCTAATTAGCAGCTTGGCTATCTTAAAAAATACATATGTTTGCCGCCATTGTTCCCTTGAGAAGGATACTAAGGGCAGAGATCTCTATGGCATGAATCTCCGCTTGAAAGACGCTGGGCCAGATGTCCATTGCGGTGAGATTCTGGTTTTGTTTCCAACGATTCCAACACCTACACCCTGCTCAGTTTTGTACCCATCCATGAACAATTTTGCCACCGGAGGTTTCCACAAGGGCTGCCATTAGCCAAGTCTCCCGACAACAGAAACAGTTCCGTGATCATAAGATTTGATCTGGAGCAGATCGATACGTCAGGAAGGGAATATACAAGTGCGGCATGACCAGTGTCATTTGCTAAGAGTCCAGATGTGATCTGGATACATAGAAGACTCTGCATGTCTGACTTTTTGATGAAAATGTGCAGTGGTGTGAGCCAAGGACTGACTCCATCACAGCTGTCGGACAGGTACGCATAGCTCCCGAGAGAGAAATGCAATCTAATCTTTGAAGCTTTTATGTGAGTTTTTTTATGTGGGAGTTCCAGTTGAGTCGTTTGTCTAGGACCATAAATAGATATTTGACCTTGTCAGAATACTCCACCTCAGTGTTATTTATATCAAGGTTCTGAAGCTCCATGTTGTATCTCTTCGTGAAGGGAACAATCACGGCTTTTTGGGGGTTGATGCTAAACCCTTTAATTAGACACCAGTTAAGGGTAATTTAAAGGGCATTATCCATCATCTCTCTGATTAAGCTTTCGTATTTTAAAATTGCAAAATTCAGATTTCATTTAAAAAATAGCTTGCAAATAAAGTAAGACTCAAATAAGTTATATATAATTGTATTTATTCTTCAGTATTTTATTTTAACTAAATACACAACTGCATAGAATTCCGTTTAACAAATGATTACAAAAAAAAAAGTTTATGTATATTTATAGTTGCTTAGTTACTTAAATGTTGCTAGAAATGTGCATTAAAAATTTCACAAAAATTTTCAATGCAGCCAAAGTTTTCGAAATTATTCGAAATACAGAAAAAAACACAAAAATAAAAAATTTCTAGTTAGACTTGGCGACTGCTGCTCAAAATTGCACTTTGTGGCTTAAAAATATAAACACGCAAAAATTAAAAAAAAAACAAAATTAAATTATTTTCAATAATTTTCAAAATAATTTTAAGGGAAATATGGCCCTCGGAATGTCGCCGAAGTAAAAAGTATAGAGAAAAAAAAGCCCAGGGCAAAGAATGCGATAAAATGAATAAAGACGGGACTATATTAAAAACATATTAGCGCTCTCGCTCTCTCTCTATTTGCTTCTTTATCGCTTTGAATTTTCTGCTGCTTCTTTTTTTTTTGTATATAAATAATAATAAAAGTATATATTGCATAAAACTTAAAAATAAAGCAAAAAAAATTGCATTTCGTTGCATACTTTGCGGCGACTCCAACTAGTTGAGCTCTCGTTTGTCCCGCTGACTGATCTGCGCCATGGTTATATATTGACGCACCAGACGCGAGATTTCATGCGCCTGCTCCGTCTGCACGCGTATGACGCGTTGCTGCATCAGGTTGCCCACCTTCATGTCCAGGAAAAGTGCTCCGTCTTCAGAGCGTACCTGTTTTTAAAAATGTAATTAAATAACTTTCTTAACCACCTGGAGCTGGGTTAGCTTACCTTGCGCGTCGAGATGACCTCCATGAAGCTCCAGTGCTGCAAGGTCTCATGCGTATTGGGATCCAGGAATAGCACTCCACGTCTATTCAGAGCCAATATAAGGTCACGCCACATGGGACTGTGATTGTCCTCCACATGCGGCCCCTCCTCGGCCCAAATGCGTTTCACCGCAAAGAAACTGCTGCCGAACAGTGGCCATGTTGCGAGCACATTCAAAAACTGCGCCTTCACCTGACCCGGACTCAGCGCGGATACCTGCGGCCAAGCCGACTGCACCAAACCCACCCACTGTGCGGGACGTATCTCGCGTATGCCCAGCGCTGGCTTGGGCAACAAGAACTTAATCTCTTTCATGGCCGGCACATGACTCAAGTCGGCGGCACGATGCAGTAGCGCTGCTATGCGTGCCATATCGCGCACCACCTCCGGCATGGGCACACCATTGCCGGGCAATTCCAGCAGCAAGCCTTCCAAATAGTCCGGCGCCACCTGATTGAAAAGCACCTCCACATATAGCGGCATGGGCGCTGGATCACGCTTGAGCGCAAAGTGCCAGACCGAGCGACAGAATATCAAATAGAAGGGCTGTCCGGATTTAAGCAGCTCTGTGGTGACATCCAGTATATACTCATCGGCGGCCAGTGGCATGGTAAAGGCATCGCCCTGTACAATGCAATACAGTGAGAACTCCTGCTGCTCGGCCTCTGATTCCACGCCCAGCAGCGCGCATAGCTCGGCAATGACATCAGCCACCACGGTGGAGCAGCGTGTATTGACCACACGCTCGGCACCGCCGGGCAGACGATAGATCTGACGACGCGCCGAACGACCCGCGGACACCGCAGTCACCTCCTCCACACTGGGCACATTCTTGCGTCCGCCACAGCGTGCTGTCTTGCGCAGATTGGTTAGGCAAACGGCAGCGGTGCCATGACACGAACGTCGACGATCTGAGGCAGCTGAGGTCAGATGCTCCATTAGATAAGGACGCAGCGCATCCGAGCAGCCAAAATAGGCGGCCAATATGCTAAGTAAACGCCAGGCGCGCTGTGAAGAATCCGGACAGGGTGAACGATTGGCCGTGGTCTGCTTCATAAGCTGACAATAGACCTCGTCTCGCAGCGCCAGATATTTGTGACAATGCTGTAAAATGGCAGGAAGCGTCTGAGGACAGGAATTTGGTTTAGAGCAGTGCGAGAGCAAGACTTACCATGAGCACCGTGTAGACACACTTGACTTCAGTTAACTCGGGATCCAGCGGTATATCGCCACAATAGCGTAGAATGCAATCAAAGCATTCCAGCGCCAGTGGAGCCAGATCGTTGGGTAATCTAAGCAGCGGCATGCGTATGGGTTGGCCCTGCCATTTGACCAGCTCGGCATAGGAGCGATTCGAGGCAGCCTGATGACGCTCATGACGATCCGCATCACGGCCATGCGCACGTGCCTCATTTAGTTGACTGCAAAGTGGTGGCGTTAGTTGGGTATTGATAATGACGTTAAGATGATGCACTTACTCATTGCGGAAATGTTGCATGGCAAACTGCAGCAGCGAGTACTTGGTAACCGAAGGAGGTGTGCCACCTACGCCGCTAACCAGACCACCATTGCTCTCATCCTGCATATAGTTGGCATCCAAACTGTGTGGTTGAAGGTGCATCAGTTCCGTGTGCTGTTGTTGCTGTTGTAGAGAGAAGAGAGAGACAATTAGAGATAAAAGGAAAAGTCATTTTTTTAAGAGATAATAAATAAGAAAACAAGGAAAGGCTTTAAGGTCAGTGGGATTCATAGGGGATCGTGTTATCCGGGAACGAAAAGACGTCAACTGAAAAGGGAATCCTCAGCGCAGCTGCTTTAAGACAGATCTAAAGCGCCTAGAAGCATTAGTTACAGAAGATTCACAGAGGCTTCTAAGGCTTCCCGCAGCATCTATTGAGTGAGAGCTCACTGGCGGAGAACTTAGGCACTTAGAAATAGACTAGACAGTTTAGGAAGGTTCCTTCCTTGCCTACCTGTTGCTGTTGTTGTTGCTGTTGGTGATGTGTGGACGAATTGTGGGACTGCTGCTGTTGCTGCGTCTGTCCATTGGTCAAGGAAGCTGGACCGGCGCTCTGCTGTCCAGCATTGGATTTGCGAGAATTGTGCAAGTAGCTCTGCTGCTTCATATAACGATGATGTTCCATATGCTGACCTCCACCCATTGACTCATCGTTGCCATTGTCCAGATGCTGTTGGTGTTGCAGCTGTTGCTCCTTGTGCTGCTGCTGCTGTTGCTGAAGATGATGTGGCAACATGTCCAGCTGATGCTGTTGCTGCTCCTCCAGACTGTGGTTGCGATGTTGCTCTCCATTCGAGCCAGCGTGTTCATTTCGCTGATGGGACTGATGTGGTTGATGCGTCTGACGCGACTCCAAACGCTCCAGCGGCACATTCAAAGTTTGGGCTGCGGCACGGGCGCCCGAGGAGAGTGTCGAGGCCTTCGATTGTGACTGTGGAAATGAATATAAGAGAGGGATGGACATTAGTAATCAAGTAGTAAGTCAAATGCGCAAAGATATAGGAAAGTGTATAAAAAAATAAGGGGTTGTGCCTGCTGTTAGCTGAGCTAGTAAATAAAAGCTATCGTAAATTAAAATAAAAGGATTTTAATAGAAGGTTTATACACATTCAAAGAAAAAAAGTCGACAAAAATTATTTTAGTTAGGCATCTCTACTTTTAGGAGAC
Source organism: Chymomyza amoena (assembly GCA_037043745.1). NCBI lineage: Eukaryota > Metazoa > Arthropoda > Insecta > Diptera > Drosophilidae > Chymomyza > Chymomyza amoena. The sequence continues at coordinate 10,989 of JBAMAX010003838.1, forward strand.
AGTTTTTGTATACAAAATAGTATCGCCATAGACATTTTGAAAACAATCTTTCTAATAATTAGAAAGTGAATAAAATAAGTTATTTTAATTAAGTAGTCCTAGCCTACAAATTAGTAAATAAAGTTCTTTTAAAATGCAACAATCATCAGAAAGCTTCATAAAAATAACTTTTCTTCATGTAAAAGTTTGAATTCTTTTGAAGAATACATTTTTCTCATTTTCCTTTAAAATAGAGCATTATGAGAACAAAAATAAGACGAAGGGGACGGCTCCGATGGAAAGATCAAGTAGAGGAGAACCTATACTCCCTTGGGATTTCTAATTGGAGAAGGAGCGCGTAAAGCAGAGGCGCCTGGCGAGAACTGTTGAACGGGTTGTCATGGCCACACAATGAATGAATTATAAGAACAAAAAAAAGGAACAAATTCAACATTATTTTAAGGGGGAGAGAGATTTTGGATATCCTTGAGTATTACATGATCCTGTAAATTTGATAGGACTGCTGGAAAATGTAATACCAGCATCGTTAACTTAAAGTTATGTATCTTAAGATGGTGTATCTTTATATAGTGTATCTATAGATAAATTACCTTATAATTAAGCAACATGAGGTAGGGTATATGAATATTGTGCATCAGTGGATATTAAAAGTAATATATCCTGATATAATCTATCTAGAGTAAAGTAATCTTTTACTTGAACTTCAAAAGCATCTAACAAAGTTAAGCTAAAAATTTGGTATTGTGGCGTATGAAGCGTATCTGAAATAAATTTATCTTAGATGCAGATGAGAATACAGAAGTTGTGTATCTTAAAATGGTGAATCTAGAAAAATTGTATCAGCAAGTAGCGCATCAGAATAAAAGTATCTTAAGTTATTTGATGTGTATTTCAAGGATCCATAATTGCAAATTTTGAAGATACCCTTCTGATAGATACAGTATTTCCATATAAACTTCTTTAAGAGTAACTACTTCTTGATACTTTTTTTTTATACCACTTAAATATATTTCACTTCAAGATATCACAAGTTTCATATACACTACCTCAAGATACAATTACGCACAATTCACTATTTTTAACCCCACTTTTAACAGATACATAGCTACAAGAGACATATCTTTAAGTTACACTATTCATAAATACCAAACTGTTTAGCGAATACATTATTTCAGGAACTGACGACTTCTAGATACACAAGCTTAAGATACGCTACCTCGAAATATACTATTTCTAGAGACACCAAATTAATAGTACGAATTTTTATATATATCTAGTACCACTATTATTGCCTCAAGATACATATCCTTAACTCACACTTTAATTTACAACATTTTAAGTTAACTGTCTTCAAAATATACTATTTTAAGATATACTATCTCTAAAAATACTAGTTTGCGGATACATCATGTATCTCAAGATACTGTATTTAGTAGATTAACTCTACCACGAAATTTAATACTCTTAGATACACAAAATTAATTTACAATTTATTATTTCTGGTCGCACTTTTATTAGATACATAGCTTTCAAGATACATATCATTAAGTTGCACTATTCGAAGATATCAATCTTGAATATACAACATTTTAAGGTGGGCGATTTCAAAATGTATAATATGAATATTGCCTGTCTCTAGATATATTATTTCAAGATACTCTATTTAGCAATTTACGACTTTAAGTTGCACCGCCTTAAGATACTGTAACTCTAAATATATTATTTCTAGATACACCATCTCAATATGCAATCATATATGAAACATGAACTACTTCTATATACATGCAACATGAACTAGTTTTAAATAGTAAGTTTTAAGTCTCGAAATACTGTAATTCTAGATATACCAACATAAGATACATTTTTTCAAAATTTACTTTTTCAAGATACACTTTTGCTATATATAGTATATGAGTTCAAAACAAACTTATTTTATATTATATACTGTATAAAATACAGCTTCATGACGCTCTACTTTCGCTACTCCGAAATTTATAGCAACTAAATCGAGATATTTTACTTCTGATGCACTTGCAGATACACTTTATGTAGATTCACCATTTTAAGATACACTACTTTTACATTCTCATCTTATAACAGACAAGTTATAAATAAAATATGAAGAAAAAAATCGGCACACAAGATACATTTATTTGAAATACGCTCCAAAATAAAAAATTTTAGATAAAATTCATTATGATGCTTTACTTTAAGATTGCTTAGTTATAGAAAGATTATCTTAAGCTTCATTACTTCTTATATTCACTGATACAATATTTCTAGATACATAACTTCACAATACTTTACTCAAAATTAATAGACTTCAACATACACAACGTCTTAAGGCATGTGAATTTTAAAGTACTCGAAAGAAGTGTATCATGAAGTTATGTTTATACGTATTTTATAATGGAGGTGAGTATTCTGGAGCGTTCGTATCTTAAAGTTTCACGCCTTGAAGCAATATTTATATAGCAGAAGTTTATCTAGTTTAAGTGAGTCTTGAGTAATTGTATCTTTAGGTAGAGTGACGTATTTAAGAGAAGTGTATACTAAAGCAGCGCATAGGTATCTTTAAAGAGGCTATTTTAAAGCTTGCTATCTCTGACTGTTTTGAAATAGTATATCTTAAAGTAATTTTTCTTCAAGCAATGTGTCTTGAAAAAGTGCATCTTGAATAATTGTATCTTGAGATAGTGTATCTAAATATAGTGTATCTTAAGGTAATGTATTTTGAAGTAATGTATCTCGGGCTGATTAAGTTTAGGTAGTGTGTCTTAAAGAGTAGTGCATCTTGAGATTTCTCAGTACTGAGTTTCTCGAGGTAAGGTATCTTGAATTCGATGGAATTCAAAAGGCAGTGCATTTTGAGGTTGTCTTTGTATCATTTTGTTAATTTGAATAATTGCATCTTGAGGAAGCAAATCTAAAGGCTTAGTAACTTAAGGTAGCGTGTGTTAAAATGTCTGCTTCCGGAGATTTATGAACACTGAGGATCTTGAGGTAGAGTATCTTAAATAATTCCAGGCTTTCTACATTCTAGTTAAATTGTAAAAATTGTATCTTGAGCTAGTATATTTCAAGGCTGGCTAGCTTTAGGTAAAGTATCTTAAAAAGTAGTGCAGCATGGCATATATGCGCAGTGTATCTTAAACTAATATATCTAGAATTTGTGTATCATGAGGTACTATATTTTACTAAGTTCAAACTGGAAATAGTTCATCTTGAGGTTCTTGTATATTGAATAAATATATCCAGAAGCAATACATTTTTATTTAGTCTATGTATCTTCTTGGTTCTTCTTCTTGGCAGTGAGTTATTAATGTATCTTCTATCTATAAATAATTAATATCTTCAAATAGTATATTGTAAGATAATATATATTGAGCTGGTAAGTTTCGAGGCTGATGTATCTTAAGGACTAAAGCATCTTGACATTTTGATTAGTGTATCTTTTGACAATGTCTCTAGTAGCAGTGTATCTTGAGATACTGTATCTTCATAAATTGCAACAAAATTTAGTGCATAAGTAAGTAAAGTATCTTTTATCTTGGAATAAACAATATCTGAAGATTTTGTATCTTAAGATAGTATATATTAAGTTGGTTTATCTCGAGGCTGATGTATCTTAAGGATAAGTGCATCTTGACATTTTGAGTAATGTATCTCTTGGCAGAGTGTCTAGAAACAGTGTATCTTAAGATACTGTATCTTCCACAATTTCAATAAAATTAGTGCATAAGTAAAGTATCTTCTATCTTTAAATAATCAATATTTTGTGATAGTGTATCTTAAGATGTATCTTAGAGATTAGTGCATCTTGAGATTTTTGAGGTACTGTATCTTCTAAAAATGCAACTAGAAGTAGTGTATAACTAAGTAATGCATCTTTTATCTTTAGGTAGGCAATATCTTGAGATATGGCATCTTAAGATATATTAAAATGGTATATCTCGAGGCTGATGTATCTTAAAGATGCATCTTGACATTTTTGAGCAGTGTAGCTTGTATCTTCAAAAAATTGCATTCAGAAGTAGCGCATTTTTAAGTTTTCAAGTAATGTATCTTTTGTTTATTGTTTTTTTTTTGTTATTTTTCCAGCTGAGCTGCTGTGCATCCAAAAGATAATACCCGAGCTAGTGAATGTTCCCCATGCGCCACAAGAAGAGAGTGTTGAAAATGTTGCACAAAATATTTTTCAGAAATATCTTTTTTTTTGTATCTTTTTGTTTTTTTGATAGCCATTGGTCTTTTGGCATGTGAAAGTTGTTAGGCGCAATGCGCGCCAACCTGTTGCCAATTTTCATGGTGCAAAAGATGGCGACCGGTAACCGGTTTTCCCGGCCAACTGCAACAACGACAACGGCTAAAGACGCCTTTAAACTGTTTCAGTTTGAAATCAAATTGGGCGTGATCAGACTGATGCCTGACGCCTGTGGCTTATTATTATCAATTATCAATCTTTTTGGTTTTTTTTTTGTTTTTTTTTTTTAATTTATGATTGTGTTGATATATAGTATACGTCTTGGTTATTTATTATATATATGTACATATGCATTTATATACTTATTATACGTTATGCTGCATGTCGAATATTTATGATGATGATTTTTTGGACAATGGAAAGTGTTTTGCAGTTTTTCACTTTTATTGTTTTGCATTTATTAAATTAGTGTTGCAATTGCTTTTTTTTTTTTAGTATTTTTTTGGTATTTTTTTGGCCCACGCCAAAAAGACAACAACTCGAGCATAAAAGGTGAGTGAGTAAAAGTTAAAACTAAAACTGCACCAAAGGCACTCGAACTAAGCAGGAGCGGGCACTTGTTGTTGTTGTTTATGAAAGCGGAAATCTTTCACCAATCAATCAACTTGCCATATATAAAATAAAAATCGCATAAGTGCAAATGCGTGTGCAAAAAAAAAGATACTCAGTGCAACTTGTGCAACAAAACTTGTCCCAAGATAATCCGCACTGGTTGCTTGGTTGCTCCATAAAAACGACGCTACGCAGTGCAAAGAGTCAAATCCAAGCCAGAACCGGGCACATAACTGGGTCAAAACTGGGTTGCCTAGAACTTGTTTGAGATACATTGCAATCGAACCCAGGCCTGGGGTCGCCATTTGCTCGTGCTCGTGGCGCTGGCTCTGACCGCATTTGCTCTAAAGCTGCTCCAGTTCTGACGCGGCGGCAGTGTGACCATATTAGCGTTTAATGCTTTTTGTGTTTTGTGTGTGACCAGCTGCGTGTATGTGCAATTTAGCAATTTAAATTCAATGCAAGCTATAAAACTTTAATTTCAATATAATTTCTGCTGCGAGCTATTACAATTTTAGATACAACTTTCTTTTTGGCTTAGTTTATCTTTTTTTTTTTATTTTTTGCTCGAGTTAATTAAAAATTCGAAATTAATGCGAACACACGTAGCTGTCTGTGTGTTGGTCAGTTGAAGATGCGCTGCGTCAGATACGCAGCACACAGATACAGATACAGCACACAGATACAGCTACAGATACATGACAGACCAAAAGAAATTAAAGTAATTTACTAAATGAAATTAAACAAGCAACAAACAAACAACAACAAAAAAACGCACATAATTAAAATATTGAAATCAAATTACAGTTAAAAATTACAATTTAAAGCGGTGAAAAGCAACAAAAAACAAAGAAGATAGAAGAAAATCTCCGCATTTAATGGGGTCACACTTGCACACGTTTTTTTTTTTTTATTTTTCAAGTGCCCTTTTTATTTCTTTGGAATCCATAAACTTGAGCAGCCAAGTTGCTCCAGTTAACTGAACCATTACATCAGCTACTAGCCAAGAGATTTGAATGTGGCATAAAGCTGGGCATAAACCAACTTGCAACATTGCCCCCCAGTTAGCTCATAAGCCACATATGGCCACACCGTACAAAAAAAAATAACCGCAAAGCTGTTATTATTTTTAAGCTCATTAAATTTGCAGAATTTCTAAGATTTTTCGGCATTAATTCGGCGTACAAATGTTGTCAATCTTGAGCTTGAGATCATTTAAATTGTGTCAAAAAGTATCTACAAGTATTTGCAATACTTTCCCCAAATACAACAGTTTATTTGACATAATCAGCATAAGCGCTACTTCAACTGCTTGCGAACTGCTTAGACTGCTTGAGTTGCTTGTTGCAGCTGATCTAATTTAAATTCAATTGGATTGCGCCCAAAATCTAGCTTTTAAGCAAATTTTCACTATAGCGATTTGCTTTGGTTTTTTTTCTACTTTTAAAGCACTAAAGTTGGAAATATATTTTTTTGACTGACGGCTTTTTTGAGAAGTTTTTTGGGAGAAACATGTCTCAAAGCAGTTGGCAGACTGTCAATATAATTTCTAGCTGCTAACTGAAAATAAATTTGCCATTTTTAAGGAAGAGTTAGACAGTAAGACAAGAGAGCAGGGTCTGTCAAAGATAAATATATTGAAAAGTCTCTAAGGTCGGGCAAACTTAAAAGACCTTTAAGATATTTTATGGAAACTTTTAGACCAAAGCTATTCTTCAAAGTGACATGAGTTTGAAAGATACGTAATTCTTCAAAGTAGCAAATTGAATATGGCATTTTTTTGTAGCCAATAGTTTGAAAGATATGCATTTAAAAGATAAAGACATTTTAAGGTTACTAAGCTAATAGCCTAAAATCTTCTGGAGCTGCCAAAAAAACTATTATTTAAAAGCAATTCTTCAAAGTGACAAAATTAATTGTGACATTTTTGTTTTGTAGCGAATAGTTTGAAAGATCGGCATGTAAAAGATAAAGGTTTGTCGCCTAAAATCTTTTGGAGATGACAAAAAAACTTTAGGTAAAAGCAATTCTTCAAAATGACAAAATGAATATGACATTTTTTTGCAACGAAAAGTTTGAAAGTTCGGAAAGTGAAAGATAAAGACATTTTAAGGTTACTAAGCTAATAGCCTTAAATCTTCCGAAATTGTCAAAAAAAAATTTAAGTCAAAAGCAATTCTTCAAAGTGACAAAATGAATGTGACATTTTTTTATGTAGCAAATAGTTTAAAAGATGGACTTTTTAAAAATAAAGACATTTTAAGGTTTGTAAGCTAATAGCCTAAAATCTTCTGGAGATGTCAAAATAACTTTAAGTTAATAGCAATTCTTCAAAATGACAAAATTATTACAACAATTTTTTGTAGTGATAGCTTTGAAGACATGAAAATGAAAGACACTTTTTTTAAATATTTTAAAGAGATTTAAAAAAATCTTTTAGAAATGTAAAACAAACATTTGGTTTAAAGCAATTCTTCAAAGTGACAAAACTACTATGACATTTTTTTTTTTTTTGCAGCAAAATGTTTGAAAGATCGGAATGTGAAAGATAAAGAAATTTTAAGGTTTGTAAGCTAATAGCCTAAAATCTTCTGGAGATGTCAAAAAAAAACATTTAGTTAAAAGCAATTCTTCAAAGTCACAAAATTATTGTGACATTTTTGTTTTTTTTTTTTTTTGTAGCGAAACTATTCGAAAGATCGGAATGTGAAAGATAAAAACATTTTAATGTTTGTAAGCTAAAAGCCTAAAATCTTCTGGAGATGTTAAAAAAATGTTGACAAAATTAATATGAAATTTTTTTTTTGTAGCGTATAGTTTGAAAGTCATGCAAATAAAAGATGAAAACATTTTAAAGAGTTTATGAAAAATCTTCTAGATTTGTAAAGAAACTTTTTGTAAAAAACGTTTCTTCAATGTAACATCATCATTAAAAGTCAGAAAGACAGTAATTGTTAGAGTAGAAAGAAGTGCATGTGAAAGTTAAACACATTTTAAAAATTCCAATGCAAATATTTGAAAAATCTATAGAAGGTGTAACAGATATTATAGCCAAAAGCAATTCTACAAAGATGCACAATTACCATGAGAATTTTTAATTTTTTTGTCAGGAAAAAAAATGTACAACTATTGTTGTAAGATAGTAATTGTATAGACGATAGAAAGAAATCTAAGTGAAATATAAACGGATATTAAAATTTCCAGGGCAAAGACTTTAAAAATTCTATGAGAGCTGTAACTGATATTTGCAGTCAAAATCAGTTCTTCAAAGTTGCAAAATTACGGTGAATGTTTTTTATTTTGTAAGGAATTGTTTGAAAGATTGCTTAAAGTAGAAGAGTAGTTTAAGCAATAGCAATTCTTCTTATTATTATTCACATGACAGCTATTTCTGTAGGAAAGCAATTGAAGGATAGAAGGAAGCCAGTGAAAGATAAAAGTCTGCTAAAAATTCTTACGCAAAGACTTTGATGACTTTCTATGGGAGCTATAAGCAGATATTTGTAGTCAAGAGCAATTCTTCAAAGTTGAAGAATAATCATGAGTGTTTTTTTTTTTTTTTTGTAAGGAATAGTAATTTGAAAGGTTGTTTAGAGTAGAAAAGTAGTTAAGGCAAATGCAATTCTTATTATTATTTACATTACGTCTATTTTTGTTAGATAGCAATTGAATAGACAATAAAAAGAAGTTTAAGTGAAAAATAACGTCTGCTAAAAATTCTTCGGCAAAGACTTTGATGACTTTCTATTAGAGCTGTTGCAGATATTTGCAGTCAAAAACAATTCTTCTATGTAATTTTTTTTAGATAGTAATTGTATAAAGTAGAAAGAAGTTTTAGTGAAAGATAAGTTAATTTTAAAATGTAAGATTGTCTCAAAGTCAACGTAAGGCCTTTGATAAGTCTTTATAAGATATGACTCAAATCTGTAGTCAAGAGCAATTCTTCTATGTACATGTTTATAAGATAGTAATTGTAAAGAGTAGAAATTAGTGTAAGCGAAAGATAAACACATTTCAAAATATCTAAGATTGTTTGTCTCAATTTCCAAGCAAAGACTTTGATAAATCTATAAGAGATGTGAATATAAATTTGATATCAAAAGCAATTCTTCAAAATGACTTATTCTACGTCGACGTGGTGAAAGATTTACAGAGGCAAGCTTGAGGTGTAAAAAAATTGTCATAAAATATTTTTTTAATACAAAATATTATTTATTGCAGAGACAATTTAAAAAAAAAAATTTTAAAAAAGTCGAAAAACGCGTTCAGGGTTGCTCTTTTGTAAACCAAAAATTTGTTTGTGCAGTTTATAGAAGAATGTTCATTTTCTTTTGAAACTTTAAGACTGAAAAATATTTAAAGTAACTTAAAGCTTCTGAATAATTAAAAAAAGCAGAAATATACAAGTATTTTAAACTTTTTAATAGGATATGTATAATAGTATTTTTTTTTATTAATATCATTATCAACTGGAATTTTTTCCACAATCATAATAATAATTTTTTTTATTGCAGTTCGGGATACTAATCGTAGAATAAATTTAAAAATTTTGATCTCGAACTAAATATACAAAAGTCTGCCGTAAGAATTATTTATTTGAAAATAAGTTGTCATAACCTGAAAATGTTTTTTTCAGAATAAGAAACTTTGTGCAAGAAATTAAAAAAAAAATGCATTACCATTTCGAAAATTTTTGTCTCAAAATTCTAGGTTTAAGGGTAGTCCCTTAAAATTGCTTTAATTAAGATTACAATATCTATAAAAAATTTAAACATTTAAAACAAATCGATCAAAATATTCTGAAGATCTTCTAAATATGGCTTAGGCTCAGAGTAAGTTATGTGCAAGAAGTTAAAATTATTTTTAAAAACAAAACGATCTAAAATTTCGGTACTACAGAATATTAGTGCAAGCAATATCTGAACATATGGGATATAAAGAAAGCCCGTTTCGAATAATATATTTAGTTATCAATTTCGAAATTCAAAAATTTTGCTTCCAAGTTTTTTATTAGAAATTAATTATAAATAATTAGAAGCCCAAGAAGGGAAGAGATGAAAATTTGTGAACCCAAAAAGGGAAGGAAAGATATATTTATTTGTAGAAGCAGCATTTATATCCTCTAGCTTAGAGTGGAATTCTTGAAAAAAATTAAAACATTTAAAACGAAATCCATCTAGTATATAGAAATATTTTGCGTTAAAAAGTATTTTTTTTTAAAACCAGATTTTATATATATAAATATGTAATATGTTTATTACATGTACTTCTCAAGCTATCGAAATTACGTGCTTAATATTGGCTAGTCACAAACATAATAAAACCATCACAAAATCATCGTCTGAAAAATAGTTTCCAAAACGCCCTTAGATATGCAGCTGCATTTATTTGCATCATTATGAGTATTATTATATCATCATTTTTGACATCATTTATTAACCAAGTTGTTCATTTTTTTTCCGGCTTCGATTTGATTCGATAAAGTACAAGTCATAATTGATGATGCGTCTTTATTTTTATTCATATTCCACTAACTATTCAATATTCGCTACTCGATTTTACGACTATTTGCTTATTTTTTCATTCACAATATACACAATTCGCTATTCACAATTTTCTTTGTGGTCGACTCTTGTATAATCGTCAACTGATTGTTAGTTTATTGCTAATTAGCCCAACGAGCTGCTGTGAAAGATGATGTAAGTCGTGAGTGACTCTTTGCGATCCCAACTCACCCAACTCCCATCATCTCGTTGGGTCTCTACCCTAGAAAACCAGATGACCAAGAGACAGCTAGTTGGCCATTGTTGTTGTAGTTGTTGTTGGTTGTTGCTTTTGTTTGTTGTGTGTTGTTTTGTTGGCTTAGTTTCTTCGTAGCCAAGTTCGGAGCTAATAATGCGATTATGTGTTGATTAACATTAACTAAATAAACCGTTGAGTGCAACCAACACTCAACACCTCCTCCGGCCTGACAATAGACTGAAGATCTCTTTTTGAGACCCGACATTTTTGCATATAATTAATCATTGTTATGATAATATCTTTTGTAGTAATAGTTGTAATAAGAGGGGTAAAAAAAATGTACACAAATTATAAACTCGCAAATTTAAATTCATTTTCTTTTGTGCAAAGCTTGAGCCTTAACCTTAGCTAATTATAAAGTTTTTGGTAAATGAATAAAATGAATTATTTGATCATGCCCGGAATAAGGAAACTATAATGCATCATAGTGATATCTGAACTGCTATAATTATAAATTATTCGATTTACCAGTTTGAAGCGGATTTTTTTTTTTTTTGTTAACTTCTAAATAGTAAATCAATGGTGAAATAATTTGGGAGCGAATTTCCGAATATTTCGACTGGTTCAACTGGCTTACCTTTTCGAAGCCAGTTTTCGTTAGAAATATTTCGAAATTCTCGCACAAATTATTCTCTGATCTGAAGTAATATTTTAAAGTTGTATTTTTAATCAAAAAAATTCAAATATTCTTGCATTGATTTCCTTATGGAAAACAATTCTTGCATGAATCTTGTTTAGAACTAGATCACATTTTTGGATCTATAAAAATGAGTAATTAAACATAGCATTTTTAAGCCAAACTTTTGACTATTCCGATCGTTTTGGTTTTGAAAATTTTATACTACCATTTTGTAGTCGGAGTGACGAAATTTAGTTGGATGTGTTTAGAAACGTTTCTCTTGAACAATTTCAACGTTCCTTAAGATTTAGAAACTCTTTATGATAGCCTTTCTGTCAAAAACTGGAACCCTTTTCGCGATTTAGACATTCTTTATAATTATCAATCTTATTTCTTAAGCCTTATTAGATGTTTTGATCAAAATTCGATAAGATCAACAGCTAGAAAAAAAAATAGATACGAACTATGATATGAACTGCTTCTAAAAAACAAAAAATTGTTCCTAATTGTTTTTGAAAGTAAGTGTTACTCTTAAAAGAATAAGTACATTTTTAAAATTCCCATAAAATGTATCTTAAAAAATTCAGCAGTTATTAGTTATAAAGTATAATCATTATTATACAAAGGAAGATGTTTGAGCTACGAAAGTTTTGTATGTATTCACTTGTAGCTTCTGAAGCACTTCTTACATTTTGAAAAATGAGGTATCGTAGGAAGCGCATTGATCGTCCACTGATTATAGACTCAGTGAAGTCACAACAAATTGAAAATGATGCGCTTTGGAACACATAGAGCGTGAAGGAAAAGAAAATTTGTAATACTGCTATTTTGGTATAAAATGAGAATACCTTAAAAACACATTTCAAAAATTTGCTTATATTGATAGCTTTAATAAACCTAACCAAAAGAATTTTGGCAATGCCCTTCCTCCGCTGGAAGAATTTACAAAAAAGGATATTTTTTGTAATTCAGACAGAATTTTTTACCTTGTATTTTTTAAAAAATCGCCAACGTACAGCTTGTACCTAGGTACTGGGTACAATAGGACTTATAATAAGTTATAATCTTCAAGCTGATTATATTCTTTACGAATCAGCTAATTTAGTTATTTAAAGAACATGGTCGATTTCAAGGCCTTAGGTAGTACGTTATTCAAAATGTAGACCTGGAAGAGCTAATAACACCGAGTTTTATGAAAAAAAAACTCACGTAATTTTGCTAGAGTTGAAGTTTGTTGCATTTTAGCCGAACAACAAATATTTTCAATCAAATATTCCAATCAAATGTTCCAATCAACCTAAATTTTCAATTTAAGTAAAAATAAAAGGCTTTGCAAGAATTTCTGCACAAGTTTTAAATGTGTTTTTAAGAACTCTTAGATAAACAACTGTTTCTGAAAGATCGAACCAAAGCTGGCTAGAAGAACGATGAATTACTTTTAAGAACAACCTGCGATTTCACTGTCTGTTTTTGGAGACTCTTATTCAAAAGGGAAAACCTTCCAAAAGGGCTAAGAGAATTTGTCCAAGAGTTTGAACGATGTTTTGAGAGATTTCTAATCAAACAACTATTTTTGGGAAGAAGCTAACAGAGTGGCCTAGAGAAGTTGTCCACGAATAGGATGCTGTTTCAAGGTACGATATGAATATTACCCAGAGAAATCGTCCAAGAGCTCGAACGTTGTTTTTAGGAACCTCTAGACGAACAATTATTTTTGCAAAGAATCTTCTGGAGCTGCGGTCTACAAATTGGACGATATTTTTAGGAACTATTAGACTATTATAACAATTACACGGAGAAATCGACGATGTTTTTGTAGACTCCTATTCGAAAGGAAAACATGCTAGAGACTTTGTACACGAATTTGAATGATGTGTCTAGGGACACTCCCAAGTACTTTTGGAGGATCTTCCCAGAGTGGCATAGACAAGTCGTCCAGGAATTTAAGTTTAGAGAAAAATGCACATTTGAAAAGCAATTCCCATAGAAATCGACTACGACTTTAACGATATTTTTGGGGACCTTTCATCGAACAATCATTTTTGATGAGGACAGCTCGGGCTTTTATAGATAATATAAAAATAAAATATACACGAATGAATCGATGAGTTTTGTAGCTCATGAACCGAAACTAAGTTTTAAGCAATGGAAATTTTTTGATGTCTTAGTAAAGCAGGAGTTGAAGTTGATGAGTGAATCGAGCAACGAAAGACGTCATCTAGTCAATAAAAGAAAAAATTTGTAAGATTTTCTACAAAAAAAGGGGCAACCAAATTTTGACCTTAGCACGGAAAGCTCTCTAAGGAAGTTTTTTTTTATCTTTTATCAAATCTTAAGGCTCATTACCTCATTGCAATTCATGGTCTCAAAGCGTGCCAGTATTTCTTTAACCGATATTTTTGATTCAGTTGGCTCCTCCAAAATGGTTTCCATGCGACTCACCGAACCGCTGCTGGCATTGCTGATGCGTCGCGTCTTGGCAGTGCCCGCAGCCTGGGCAGCACTGCCGCCCAGTAGCTGCGCCAATGGAGGTACCACTGTACCAAGGTTGCTACTTACAGTAGTCACTGTAGTGGCGGCTGCTGTTGTGCTGACTACGTCACAAAGCTCGTGACTTGCGTGAGTCGTGTCATACTGTTCTGCTTTGGTTGTTGTCGCTGTTGTTGTTGTATTAGAACTGAACTCCATTTGTGGCTCACTGTCCTCGCAGTTGTTGTTGTTGTTGTCTCTTTGGTTATTGTTGTTGTTGGTAAGGGTATAGTTGAGCTGCTGCTCCTCAAAGCAACACTCCTCGCATAGAATCGCGCCAGCTGTGTGCGTTGATGATGTGGTCGAGGAGGAGTTGGTCTTATTGGTATTGTTGGAATTATTGCTGCTGCAGCATTTATAAATTATGTCCTCCTCCACGCTCCAGGCATTCTCATAGTCCATGGTTGTGCCATGGACACTTAGTTCGGCGCCCAGCGATACGCAGCATTGTTCATTGAACTCACGTATGCTCTCATTGGTGAGCTGATCCAGATCGCTGCGTCGCTGATGATGCTGTTGGTGTTGTTGATGTTGTTGTTGTGGTTGGATTTGATGCACCTGTGCGGCTGTGGTGCCCGTTATATGCGCTATTTCCGCATCATCCGAGTCGGTATAGATTAGATCGTGCTCTTCACAGCTCTCGGGATCGGTCAGATTGTTAAGTGAATCCAATGAGGCGCATTTGTGACAGCTATGCTCGAACTTGGCATGACCTTGACATGGTTGTTGCTGCTGCTGTTGATGCTGCTGCTGTTGTTGTTGTTGTTGCAACAATTTGAAATTATTAAGCTTGTCATGATTCATTTTGCTTATCAATGACTCCACCTTGTTCACAATGCTGCTAAACTTATGCGGCACGCTGCCCGTGCTGGACAAATTGACACTGTGACTAGCTGCGCTGGAACTGGAACTGCAGCTGGCTGCCGCTTGACAGGATTTGCTGCTGCGCACGCTCTTCTCCGACATATTGCTATGTATATTTGACTTATTGCTTGGTTATTGATGAGCTCAACTTTGGCAGTCATTCAATCACTTTGTTGCACTGTTGCAACAAACACAATGGCCACCAAACTGCTGCTCCTTGTCACAGGCCAGTGAAAGTTGTACAGTGACCAACTTGCCAAACTACTACCTGGCCATAATGAATGTCTATGTCTCAAATATTGTTTACACACCAAACACACACACCTTTCCCAGGAATTGCATTGAACACACACGTTTACTTCGTTTTTTTTTTGACAGCTTTTGTCAAGAGCGCAACTTTTTTTCTTTTCAATTTAGCCAACACTCATTAAGCCTGATACTTTGTGGCTGCAACTTTTTGCCGCTTTGTATAAACAGCTTGCAACTTATGTTAACTTCAAGTGCCTAAACCAATAAGCTAAAAACGTTTTTCTTGCACCAATTTGTGGCAACACGAGCCGAGTTATGCACGGGCTGTTGCAAGCATGGAGTGTTCGAAAATGCGCAATCCCAGCCCTATGCAATATAAGCAATGTTTACCAAACAAATTCTAATAAAATTAGACAGTTAACCGTTTCACAAAACTGTTTGTTGCATTTAACAGCTATTCGCTGGCAAAACAAAAACATTTCATTCAAAGCACAACAATACAAATACGAAAAAAAAAAAATATGAAAAAAAAGTTGGTCAACACGAAACACGAAATACAAAAAAAAATATATAATAATAATAATAACAAATACCGACGAGAAATGTTAGATCTTAAGAATCTGTTTGGCTATGTTGGAACCGCTCGCTGCGTGATGCCGTTACCGCACATTTGTAACAACTGAAAACTGAAACTGACCGAATGGCTAGACTGGGAAGACTGGTCAAAACAACGGCCAAGCATTTCACTCGCAACAGACCCGCCGCGAGACCCGAACCGAGACTGAGACCGGTGCTTGGAACTCATGTGAATGAAGTGTGTGTGAGTTGCACTCAAAACGGCTATACGAAATTTTGAGTGAAAATTTACTGCAAGCACATATGTGTGCGAGGGTAGGTTGAGGAGTTATTGGAAGCCATCATCAGTTTCGGCTGGTAATGGTAACAACGAATTGGAAAATAATTTTTTGACAACTCTTAAACAATATTTTTAGGAACTTTTATAAGACGAACTATTTTAGGGAGGAATCTTCCAAATCTAGAGAAGTAAATTACGAGCTTGAAGAACCACTTTGGGGAAGAACCTTACACAGAAATACACCACTACTTATTTTTGGAGATTCTAGTTGTCTTTAGTGATATTTTTAGGAACTCATATACAAAGAACTATTTTTGGGAAAAACCATCAAGATCTAGGGAAGTGGTCTATGAGTTTGAAGAACCACTTTTGGGTAGAACTTTACACAGAAATCTACTGCTACTTAAACGGTGTTTTTGGAGATTCTTGGACCTTTTAATGATATTTTTAGTGGAAGTAGTCTATGAGTTTAAAGAACAACTTTTGGGTAGAACCTGCCAGATCGACGTAATGGAGTTGTCCACGAATTGAACGATACTTTTGGAGACTTTTAGAGAAATCTGCTGTGACTTTTGGTAGCTCTGATTCGAAATAAAATACGTTTGGGAAGAACCAGCAACATCTATAGAAATGGTTTATGAGTTTAAATAAGCGCTTTGTAGAAGAACCTTTCACAGATATCTACTACTACTTAACCGGTATTTTTTGGGAATTCTTGAAATTTTAAACGATATTTATAGGAACTCTTGCACAAAGAACTATTTTTGGGAAAAACTATCCAAATCTAGAGAAGTGAGTTACGAGTTTAAAACCACTTTAGGGAAGAACTGTTCACAGAAATCAACTAGTACTTAAACTATTTTTGAGATTTTTGGACTTTTCAACGCTGCTTTTGGAGACTTTTAGAGTAATCTACTGTGACTTAAACAATGTTTTTGGTGGCTTTGATTCGAAATGAAAAAGCTTCCAAGGAATTTTTCCATAAGTTTGAACAAAATTTTTTAGGGACTCTTAGATCAGCAACTGCTTTTAAGAAGAGAAGCTGGCCTAGAAAAGTCGTCTAACGATCTTTTTGGAGAATTTTACACAAACAACCACTTTTCAAAAGAGCCTCCAAGAAAAATCAACTACGTCTTCAACAACTTCCAAAGAATTTGTCCACGAAATTGACTAATGTTTTCAGGCGAGTCGTCTATTCATTGGCGATGTTTTTGGGGAATTTAAGACTAATTAACTTTTGGGAAGAACGTTCCTCAGTAATCAACTACAACATAAACAATGTTTTTCGTGGCTCTGATTCGAAATGAAAAACATTCCAGAGAATTTGTTCACAAGTTTAAAAGATGGTTTTAAAAACTCTTAGAAGAGCAACTGCTTTTGAGAAGATCCATTAAAAAGCCTTCCAGAGATATCAACTACGACAAGATGGAGACTTCAATTCGCAAGGAAAACATTCAAGAGCGGCCTACAAAATATGTCCAAGAGTTTCAACGATGTTTTTAGGGACTTCTATCCGAACAACTATTTTTGGGAATAGCTTGGAGAAGTCGTAAACGAACTGGGCGCAGTTTTAAGGTACTATTTGACGAACAATTGCCCAGAGAAATCGGCCATGAGCGTGAACGACGTTTTTAGGAACTTCTAAACAAACAATTATGTTTGGTTAGAATCTTCCGGAGCGGACGAATACAATTTGGACGATATTTTCAGGAACTATTAAACAAGACATTACATAGAGAAATCGACGATGTTTCTATAGACTCTTATTCGAAAGGAGAACCTCCTAGAAACTTGGTACACGAATTTAAATGATGTTTTTAGGAACACTACCAAGAACTTTTGGAAGGAGCTAACCACAGTGGCCTAGACAAGTTGTCCATGAATTGGAGGTGTTTTGAGAAGCTTAGAGGAACAACTACTTTTGAAAAGAAATGCCCATAGAAATCGACTACGACTTGAACGATATTTTTGGGGACCCTGCATCGAACAGTCATTTTTGATAAGGACTGTCCAGGCTTTAATAGAGAAGTCATACACGAATGAAACGATGGTTTTTGTGACTCATGCATCGGACAACCTCTTTTAAAGCCAACTGCGCAGACAGGCTTAGATTTGTAGGAGTTTAACCCTCCTATAAAAAGCAGTACATTTGACGAGAAGCTCCCAGACCAACCTAAACATATTGTTCACTGAAGATGCGTCTTTAAGACGAACAACCGTGTTTGATGGAACCTTCCAAAATGACCTAGAGCAGTTACTTCCTCAGTAATAGTTCACAAAATTCTCGAAATTGTAAAGGTCGGAAATGCGCTACAAATTGCTTTGTCAACTAGTGCTTAATAGAGATTTAGGAACAATTGAAGCAGAGTACTTGATACAAAATAATGCCAAATGTTTTCATCAGCTAACAATATGCTGATAACAATTTTTTGGAGGACTCACAGCATAATTCACATTGATCACCCTGATCAAAGACGATAAGTCACTTTTTTCCAAACTTGCTGCACCGTTTCGTTGATAATTTAGGACTATAAAGACTACTGAGTGGACACAAATAAAGTAGTTTTCCCTAATTAAATCAACTACGCTCCGAACTCTCATCATTTACAGTACTCTTCAGACTTGGACTTGGATTATTTCTCTCAAAATAAGATAGATCACACTTGATGCAAAGAGTTCATCTTCCAAAGAAAATACCCATAAAACGAATGGACTGTGACCATTTATATTTTTTTTTAATTCTAGGTATCACCAAATGCATTAGCATACTTTCCACTAGAAATGATACCATCTTCTCATATCTAATTATTTTTCAGCCTGCCCTCGTCTATAGAGCTCTGTGTGCCTTACAGTTAAGCCGAGCGTAAAGCCAAGAAGAGAAAGAAACATCGCCATCGACTCATACGAAAGTGGTGATCATTGGCTGAAGACTGCCCCACCGCGCACACACATTTTTGTGTAGTTTGGAGTCGAACTGCACCAGATGCGTCGGACTCCAACTGCACCAGTATGTCTCTAACTGTTCAGCGTCTATGGCAAACCCGTCAGTCAGCCCGACTCCATTTGTAAAGTCTCTGCGAGTTGGTCGCGTTCCAGCTCTCCAACTTTGGCTTGTGGCCAGTTTTCACGCATAAAGTAAAATGAATTAAAGAAGCATTGTGGAAGAAAATATTGTATATACTTATATATATAAAATATTGTAAAACGAAAACCTAATCTGTTTGGGATCGTAAATGTGCGCCAGCCTTGAAATTGATCATGCACGCAATTGGCTGGCATGTGATCTTCACTGAGCTTTGGATGTGCAAATATTCAATCGATGGATATAGATATATCTACTAATAATTGAAATTATGTCATGATCATGTTCAGTTCGTAGAAAGCTTATTAAGGATATTCAAGAGATATTAGTTTCGTGTAATTGAAATCGTGTCACGAGCATGATTAATGGATGATTTTCTTTGAGGCTTGCTCTTATAATATAATAAGCAAGTACTTTTGTAAGTTGTTTAACAACACTAAGACTAAATATTTCATTGTCTTCCCTAAGA
Source organism: Chymomyza amoena (assembly GCA_037043745.1). Taxonomy (NCBI): domain Eukaryota; kingdom Metazoa; phylum Arthropoda; class Insecta; order Diptera; family Drosophilidae; genus Chymomyza; species Chymomyza amoena. The sequence goes on from JBAMAX010003838.1 coordinate 30,275, forward strand.
CTCGGGACATAGTACATGGAACTATTAAGGGAAGGTTTTTTCAAATTTGGTCGAGAACATCAAATTATTTTTTCAAAAAATTAAAGGTACATATTTGTAGAATATGTGTAGGAAAGGATTGTTCGATGCCATCGATATTTATAGAAATAAAGCTCTTGAATGCATCTAAGTCGCGCGGGGTGGAAGGTTTTATAAAAACTTTGAACGCGTTTCTCTCGGAACCATGACAGTTTTCATTTCATTTCACGACAAGAGGCTGGAAAACTGAAATTCGGATACGATGTTCTGCGTGTAGAGGCATACAAGAGCCGCCATTTTGAATTTCGTCGAGATAAAAATGTCAAATTATTGTACATTAAAAATTACATTTAAAGATAAAAACAAGAAACTTGTATATCTTTTCATCTTGCCACAAATAATTCCCAAGCTTCGCGTTCTTAAGACCTAATTTGAATGAACCTCCCCTTAAATGGAACACACAAAATTTTTAAAAACATTACTAAAGGGATAAGCTAAAAACTGTAAAAAAAATATGTTTCTCTTGAGAAGAATCAAAATGTTATATTACTATGATATTGTAGAATTTAGAAAATTTTCTAGATCTTAGGGCATTTCGTAGCTGGCTTCATGACTTTTTCCAATAGTCGTATAGAGCTCTTGGAGTGAGTGTAACAAAAACCAGCTTCCAACTAAAAATAGCTTCATAGCATAACCCACAAAAACAACGTCTGCACGAAACCCGCTCTTCTTTTACAATCTTCCACACAACAAAAGCCCGAAGCTCTATTCAAACACGAAGACCAATTGAAATGCAACGGTAACGTTAATCTTGCGCAGGCGTCATAGACGACTCAAGACCCCAAGACGAGAGCCAAACTCATTTGGCTTAAGCTGAAACTGTGGTTTGGGCAACTACTCAGCTAACGAGCAAGTTTTAGGAAGTGGGCGATAAAATAATAAAGACTCACCTTGCGGAACTCCTGGACAAAACTAGTTATCATCGATTGTATGGAGGCGGCTCGTGTGGCATGCAACGCCAGATGTTTGCCATTGCGTAGATTAAGCTGCAGTGCAGCCGGACGCGGCAGTGTGACAGCATTTTGAATCTCCGCAAAGGATATGGCCTGCACCACAATTAAATAGTCCGCATCGCGACGTGCCAGATAAAGTCCACTGTGTGAAACGCCCATAATGGACACATCCGGATAGAGAGGCGCGCCCTGTACCGCAAACAGACGCGCAAAGTACAATGGCCAATCGCGCGCCATATCCACCAAATGCCGCTTGACCAGTGCGCGCACATGTTGTCCACGCACGGAGACCGTATCCACGCTAACGCCATGGCTGTGCAGCATATTTAGAGCGGCACCCTTTTCCTGCGGCGTTATGCGCAGACAGGGCGTCACACCAAAGACATCAGTGACCACCTGTGCAAAGAGCAGATCCAGAGCGACTGGTGGTCCAATGGGCTCGTGCGGCTGGAAGACCTCCTTGCGCACGCGCAGTTTCCATGGCACGCGATTGTAGGTAAGGCAGGCATTCGCCGGCTGTTGATGTGCCGCTGCCGTGGGTGGTACAGGCGCTGGCACGGGCGGTGGTGTTTGTACCACCGCTGGCGACCATTCCAGCGTATCCATATGATCCTCATCGCGTCGTTGCTGTTGGTTCAGCGTAGACGAGCTGGTGGCCGATGACTTGCGTTTACGTTCATGCTCATACTTTTGTGCCATGTGCGTGCGGAAGGTAGCAGGTGCGCCGCCCATACTGCCCATGCTGGCCATGCTGCCACTGCCTGTGGCAGCGTTGAGTGACTTAAGATTGGTTGTGTCCAGACTGGCCTGTATGACCTTGGGCGGCGCTGGCTGATAGACTTTGTGGCTTTCCTTCTCACGCTCCACCTGTCGCAGCTCGTAGAGACGCTCTCGTTTTTCACGTTCCTTTTCACGCTCGCGCTCACTGCCGCTGCCCGAGGCTGGACCCTCGACCTCGGCGCGATCCCATACCGACTCGGAATAGTCCTCGCGATCACGCGAGCGACTGCGACTGCGTGAACGCTCACGCTCTGCCGCCAGCTCCTGCTTGTAGGTGGTCTCATAGACCAGCTGCAGCTTGGCCGCCTCGCTGCGACCCCAGGAGTCATAGGCGGCATTGCGATGACTTTCGCCGATTGGCTCGTGAGTCGTCACCACGGGTGTCCATTGGTGCCGCGCGGCACCAAAAGTATCGCGCTCCTGTCGCTGTATGAAAGCGGGCACATGTCCCTGCACCACATCCTTGCGGTAGTCTGGTTCTGGCGCTAGCTCTAGCTGCTCCACAGGACTCTTGGGCACTGGTGGTGGTGCTGGCGGCGCCACTGTGGGTGGGCGTATAGGTGGCGGCGGTGCAGGCACACTGGGTGCGGGTGGCACCACGCCTGGCCAGGCGCTAGGCAGCTGCGGTGGTGGCGACAGCTTACCCTCCATGCGCTCGATCTGCGTGCGTACTGTGGGTGAACCCTCTGGGCCATTGCCATTGCTGCCAAAGAGTCCGCCCAGCTGCTGCTGCAACATAAGTTTTCGTGTGTCCTCCAGCTTGGCGGGCGCACGTTGCTCTGATTTATTGGAGACCGTCGAACGCACTGAATGCCCAGCAGTAACCTGCTCCAGACGCTGGCGCATCTCAGAACTCAGCTTGAGCTTGCCCACACTGCCTGGCGGTGGACGATCGGCGCCAATCTCAAAGCTCTTCTTGGCCAATTTAGTTGATGTAATAATAGTTTGCTGGTGCTGATGCTGGTGTTGGTGTCCATGTTGATGTATAGACGGTGAAATGGCGGCATCGTTAACATCTTTGCCGTGATTTGTCATGTGTGAACCACCGCCACTGGTTTCCAGCTTGATGGTGGTGCGCACTAGCTGCGTCGTATGCATGGCTGGCAGACTGAGGCCTGCCGTGGGTGTAGGACTTTTGGATGTCTCAATTTCAAACTCTTCCCACTCAATGGCGGCGGCTGTGGCTGAAGCGGAACCATTGCTGCTGCTGCCGCCATGGAATTGTTGTGACTGTGGTGTGGTCTTGCGCTGATGCTGACGCATTTTGAAGGCAAAGAAGTCCTCCTCGGTCTGGAACTGCGGCTCATCCTGCGGCGGTGGCCAGCGCCACTTGCCTATGCGTACGGTCTTGGCCCTACCATAGGGATCTAAAAAGTGACGCGTTTCAGAGGGATCCTTGCCCTCAATTGGTGGCGGCATAGGTGGCGGTGGCGGCGGTGGTGGTATGTGTCCACCTCCCAGCTCATTGGATATCTTGCGCTTGTCTGACGCAAACTGCGAGATGCGACTCTTGACGCGCAGCGGTGACTGTAGCGCTGCGGGCTGGGACAATGAAATAGATGTAGACGACTGTATTGACTGATTGTTGGTGACTAAGGACTGCGGTGTGGGTGAAGTGCTGCTGTTCGGTGGCGGCGACTTGGCCGCAGTTGTGGTCGGCTCCTGCTGACTGAGTAGCGTCTGTAGCGCTTGGTTTTGGGCCAACAGTTGTTGTTGTATCTGCAAATTCTGCGCCATGGCTGATTGTAGGAAAGCGCGTTGCACCTGGTGCTGGTAGAGCGAAGGTGAGGGATCCGCATCTGATGGCAGCTGCACTAGCTGCATAAGATTATCAGTGCCATTGTTGGTAGAAATGTTTGTGCTGGTGGTTGTGGTGCCACCGCCTTTGATGGTATCGATGAGCTCCTGCTGCGTAGTCAAGGTCTTGACAGCTTCGCTGACAAAGATGGGCTTAAACAGTCCGGTTATGTAGTCATCTAGATTGCCAGCAGCGGGCTCAGCGCTGACCGGTTCGGAAGCCTCTGGCTTCTTGCGACCGCCACCACGTATGCTGGCTGCCAACGAACGTGCATCAGAAAGTTCATCCAAGGAGCCATCCAACACAGGACTGAACAAATCATCCAGAAACTGATCGACATCAGAGGCCTGTGAAGGCACACGCACGCGACGCACATGTGAGGCCAATGAGGGCGCCTCACTGGTATCGGACATGGCCGAGGAGCGTGTAGCATACTCTGACTTGTCCATGTACTTGCTGGAGTGAGAGCCATGCGAGGCGTGTGAGCGTCTGCCTGCATGCTGTGACTTTTGATAACGTGGCGCAGACTCCTTGCCCATGGGCGCCAGGCGTTCGGCTGAGTGATAGCGTTCATTAAGGCGACTCTCGGAAAGACCCAAAGTATGCAGTGGCTCGCTCTCTGACTCCGGCAGTGGCTCGGCATCTGCAATATCACCGGCGAGCAAGTCATCCAATGACTTGGAACGCGACTTGGTTTGTTCTTCGCGCTCAAAGTAACGCTCGTTCAGTGCAGAGCTGCGTGAGAGTAACTCGCGGGAGCTTCTGCGCTGAGGCGGTGTAGGCGTCTTTTGTTCCTTGTGTGCAGGTGGTGCCGGCGGTGGCACACCTGGTCGCTTGGTGGCGCCACTGGACGTCGGCTCGGGTAACGCAGTGCGCGCAAATTTGGCACCTGATCTTAGTAAATCGCTGCGCGGCGCTGGGAAGGCCGGACACAGCTCCTTCTCGGCTATAAGGTCCAACACATAGTCCAGACCACAGCTGTCGGTTAATTGTTGGCCATCATCCAGCACTACTGTCCAGCCGCGACTGGCCACGCCAAGTGTGGCTACTGCCAGCGCTGCTGCCTCCTCGCAAGAGGTCCAGGAATCTATGGCCACCGTCTGGGCGGCTTCATCGGGCAGCGTTAATGAGACGGCCATGTCAGAGCCGCGTGCATTTGCGCGCCACTCTAGCCAAGCGGGCACAAAGCTGCGACTGGCATTTGCACCGGCGCTTTGTTGACGCAGCAGCTGGCGCAGCAGCAGATCCTGTGTAGGCTGCGGTGCCTGATCGGCCACAAACTTCATCAAATATTTGCCAAAGGCGGGACTGGGTTGGAAACAGCAAAGACACTGACTCAGTAGCTGCCAGAGACGCGTTGCTTGTGCACCATCCGCTCCATGCACTTGATTGCATAGTTGTACAAGTATCTCATCACGCAAGCCACGTGAGGAGAGACCTTTGTGTACTATGTAGTCAGCCAGCACTTTCTCCTTGGCGCCATCCAAGCCCTTGTCATTTGTCCAACGCAATATTAGCTTGAATACAGCTAAGGCATCCTGAAAGTCCTGATCGCGCGAGGCGGCGCGTGTTAGGAAGGGCGTGGTAATAGGCTCCCGACGCGGATGCAATCGCAAACCATTGCAGTAGACCGAGCTAAACTTGCCAAAGCTGAACTGTGCCAGATCTGCAGGCAACTCGGCATGCGCAGCCGGTGGGCCAGGCACTGTGCCCACCACTTTGACCAAATGACGATCACCGTGTGGTGCTGACCAGCCATCCAGCTTGGAGTAGATAAAAGCCAGCTCTGCCGGTATGTCCAAGTAGCTAAGTTGACTGCGATCCGCCTCCTTGGCTGCTTGCTTGGCTTCGCGTGCCTCACGTGCGCGCTGTGCAGCCTGCTGTGCCTCCAGACGGCGGCGATGATCCGCTCGCAGCTGCTTAACGCGATGTCTTGCTCTGCGTCCACGCCAGAGACTCTGCGCCGTAATCGCTCCATGACGTAGTCGCAAAAATTCACGACGTTGGCGTTGTCCACGCCAGCGTGCCTGCAGCCGTGTGGCTGCTGTCTGACGACGTGCCAGAGCACGGCGCACCAACATGCCACGCACATGCCGCTGTATGCTGACGGCGGCACCACGCAGTCGTTCAGTGCGTCCACTCTCCAAGGCGCGATGCAGTGCCTCGCGTAAAAAGACGCGAGTGGCGCCCAGCTGATAGTCTGGTCCGTCAACGCCTGTGCGTGGCATGGCCTCGAGCAGCACGCGGCAGAGCTCACGATAGGGTGTGCCACGTGCCAGTGGTGCTGTCAGCAAATGACGATAACGCTCCACAAAGTGCTGGAAGCGCAGACGTACTGGATAGCCACGTTGACGTATCTGTATGGTGTCCAGCATGCCCAGATAGCGCAGCTGCTGCAGCACACAGGGCATGTCCATGCGCAAGGCATGCTTGTCGTGATTGGGCTTAATGCAACGCACAAACCAGGGATGACAGCGACCCATGGATTGCAGAAGCTGCTGCAGTGAGTCCGCAAAACGAGCAGCCACTGTGGGCGTGCGCGGCTTCATGGTGACAAAACGGCCATTGCTGCCTTTGGGCAAGGTCTTGCCTGCATCACGTTGGGCACGCAACTGCTTGGTTAGCTCGGAGACAAGCGTCAGGCGACTGGATGCCAGCAGCTCTAGAACATCGCCACGCAAGGCATCGCGATTCTTGTCCAGAAAACCATCCACGCAATACCAAACCTGGCCGGCATAATGCGTGACGCCAAACTCCTGAGCGCCAATGCGTGGACGCGCATAGAGCTCGCTAAGCGCATGATTATAATGACATTTCTCCAGAAAACTCAGATCTGTGGCACGCGGAAAATTGCTTTCATCGTCCAGCAAATGGCAGATGCCCACAGGTTTCTTGGCCAGCAAATGTATAACCGGCAGATTGTCATCCCAGGCCAGCGGTGTCCATTCCAGACGCTCGCGCGCATATTCTGCCTGCTCCAGCTTAAAGACATGCTTATTAAAATACAGCTGCAGATTCTCGTTGGCATAGTTGATGCACAGCTGCTCGAAGCTGTTCTCGGCCAGATCTTCAAAGCCAAAGATATCCAGTATGCTGATGCGATGTGCATCATGTGTGCCGCCCTTCTGTACTATGGAGTTAACGCGTGAGACAAGCCAATTGAAGAGTCCGGCATAAAGAGCCTTGGCGAAGGCATCACGTGCATCCAAAGCCTGATCAATGCCCAGTGGCGTGTGCAGACGCTCAGCACGTGCTTCTGTGGTGCGACTGGTCAGCGCACGATGCAGTCCCTCTGCGTTGATGTGCAGCAGATGTGCAGCCCATTTGATCTCGGCATCGGAGCCCACCTCAACACCTTCCTGACCATGACGCAGCTGTCGGCGATGAAAATAGACATTGCCCAGATGCAGCACGGCGGCCAGCACACGCACGATGCCCTCACGTTCGCCTTCGGATACGCCCAGAACCTGCATGGCGCTCTGCAGTGAGGCCCAGTCCACACGTCCAGGCGCACAGTCTGTGCCGCCCTGATTTAAATAAAAGTATTTATCCGCTTCCAGCAGTCCATACTTGGTGCGCTCCGACTCGCTGAGACCACCAAGCATCTCATAGAAGACATGGTAGTTGCGCTCACCCGGCGCCTGGGTAACAATGCGTGACTTCTCCAGCAGGTACTGCGTTATCTTGGCACCAACAATGGCACCGCTCTTGAAATAGACCTCCAGATATTTGCCAAAGCGTGAGCTGTTGTCATTGCGTGCCGTGCGCGCATTGCCAAAAGCCTCCAGCAGCGGTGCTGCCTCCAGTATCTGCTCCGTAATGACAGCGGAGGCAGAGCCACCGCCGGGCACTACAGCAGCCAGATATTGCATGACCAGTTTGGTGGACTCGGTCTTGCCCGAGCCCGACTCGCCCGAGATGACCACTACCTGTGGTGAAGGCAGTGCAGCATGTGCGGCTGCGCCAATGGCAAAGAGATGTGGTGGCAGCGCACCCAGTGGACGACCAGCATATTGCTTGGCCACCTCCAGACCGTATGCATCCGGAAACATCTTATAAGGATTGACGGCTATAAGTATGCTGCCGGCAAAGGTGTAGATAAGACCCTTATCATAACGCAAACGCAGATTCCAGAGCAGTGAGGCCTCGTGTAAGTCATCCAGCATGGTCATGTCCTCGACGCCGCTGCTGCCCAGATCCTGACGTGGACGCAGGCTGCCCTCGCCCGGCTGCAGTGCAAATGTTTGTGGCTGCAAGAAAAATGTATTTATGAGTCAAATGTATGCGGATATGGATTGCCTTAAAAGCTATTTTGGACTTGGGACTGGATGGTACCCACATGTCGAGCAATGACATCGCTGCAGAGTGTGGACAAGCGTTTGACCACCTGTGGATAGCGACACTTGGCACGACGCTCCTTTTCGCGCAAGTACTTAATCCGCAGCGTGGCCGTATGCGCATCCAGATGTGGCACATCCTCCATGCTGGCCGGACGCTGACGACGCAGCACGTGCGGCGAGAGCAATGCCAGCGAGGGACTCTGTGCGGGACTGGGCGTAACTGAGCCACAGCGTTGCCATGGCTCCAGATGGAAGCGTACTATGCGCATGAACCGTTAGCAACGCTCCAATAATAACCCCAACTACTACAACAACAACCAGAACAACAATGACCGCCACAACAACCAGATCGCAAAACAATAAACGGAACAACGTTAGACGCCGTCTCGAATGCAACTGAAAGGAGCTGCAGCTATGTCTCACGACAGTTGGAAGCATTCAAACGGTTTCCCGGCCAGATTGCCAAGATCGGCACACACCAAAAAAAAATATATAAAAAAAAATATCTTTTATATATAAAAAAAAAATAAAAAGCAGAAGCATCTAGCCAAAGAAAAACCACTTGGCGGGTTAAACACGTTTGGCTTTTGTCAAGATTTCTGTCCAACTGTGAGTGTGTGTGTGTGTGTGCGTGTAGGGGGAACTTACTACTTACTCCTTGGCTTAAACCTCATTTGAGCCAAGATCTTTACACACACACACTGGCACACAGATACCGCTGGAAACCTGTCGCGCATGTGTGGTTGCTTTGATGACGGCTTTTTGATCTTGCGATCCGGCTGCTGCATTCAATAATACGAGAGAGCTCTCGCCGCCGGACTTTCTCTCAGTGATTGGTGAACCGCTTAGCCAGCCAGCCAGCAGCCAACATCACAGAACCAGTTCAAGTTCGTAATATCTTTCATTCTTCTCTCTAATAGTACTACCTGCTGCATTCGAGCGCATCGTTTCATTCTCCAGGGCTTTTAATTCATTATTTTTGGGTAAAAGTTTTATGCGTCCATTGATTGCTTTATTGGCATATCTCTCTGGGAAGCCGAAGCTAGTCTTTAACGATGATAGCATGGTGTGTAGGCAACGATGACAGCTTTTTAACTAATCTTATTTTGGGTTAAGCCCATATTAGTGTGTTAACTCAATGTTTCCCAGATCATAATATTTTATGCCTTTGTGGCAAATTACTATATTTAAATATCTTTTTCAAAATCACTTTCGACTGTAAGCCAAAATTGGCTAGGGCGAGAACTATGCAGAAAGAGCGAAGAGACCCTATGATTCACTAGAAAAGAAGGACAACAGAAGGAGCATAAAAGCAACATTTAATATTTAGAACTTTAAAATTCACATAAATAATTCCAAGAACTTATCTATAATATATAGCGTAATTTTCACGAAAAAAAATTTAGAACTTTAAGCTCCACATAGATAAATTTAAGAACTTATCTATTTGAAATTTTTGTGATCATCAGCACAACCCAATTAAGGAAACTATGTATCAACCATTACGATCTTCTTAAGTACAATTTTGATGACAATTTTTTTAAACAGCTCACAAGTTCATATCATTATTAATTTTTAAAAAATCCAATAAGCTTTTTTATCATCAGAATATTCCCCTTAAGGGGCTAATGTATAGATCTATATTATCTGTAATTCACAAAATCTTTTGAATTGGAATCTGAACCTGCGCCAAAATATGCTAGGAATTACTTTTAGAATCATCAGCAACAAATTTCAGTTAAGGAACTAGTAATTAGTGATCCATAAATCGGTTGATGTTGTCCTAAGTCGGGTGAAAAAAACTAGTAAGGTTCTTTTAGGATTTATTCTCTTCTGCTATCCAGTGCAGCATGGGATCATGATCAAAATAAGGAAACATCGCAAAAAAAAAAAAAAACATTTGTTAAAATGTTCATGGAATGTAAAATACTGCTTCGTGAATGAATCCTATCTCCATGTATTAGTAACCTAGCGCTACTTCGAATTGGTGGATCTAAGAGCTAAGTGTGGGGAGGAAAATATTCCTCTAACTAGTCGCAGAAACTTATAGAAAAATATTTCGAATAAGACTTTCGTTTTTTTTTCGAAAGAAGAACTCTTAAGAAGTTATTTATTATAATATAATCACAACTGCGAAAAAGAATCTCCATGGAAATAAATTGTGTCTAATTCGAAAGTTCGTTTGCTCTGGCTCTTATTCAATCTTTAAGTTTCTAGAGCTTTAGAAAGACGAAGGCATCCAGATTAGATTGATTTTATTTATTCTTCTAAACATTTTGGAGGCAACTTTACAGAATATCCGATTTCTAGCCCTCTGTTACAAACATATACCCCTTAGCTTTGTAAAGGCTATAAAATGAATTAGTTTGCTTTCAAAAGCATTCGTTCCTTAAAAAACGATTTTCTAAGTCAAAAATACGCTAGCTTGTTTATAGATAACTTTTTAGACAGAAATTCTAATTCTATTTAAGAATGCCAAGAGTGAAGAAAATTCTTAAAAATTTTGAAGGGTATTCAAAATTGAATTAACATATTTTTGTCTGAATATAAGCACTATGCCGAATTAAATGGAAATCGGATTAAATATTTACTTGTGCACTAGACTATCATCGCAGAAGTTGTGGGTCCGAATCCCACGTAAAGCATGATCCTGCACTTGCACGATTGTTATTTCCTTAATTTTTTCTGGATATTCTATATTCTTGAAGCTTACTCCCATTATCGCTATAAAAACTGGTCTATTTTTGGCCTAAGTGAATTAGAACGTTAAGTCCGCTCTACTACCTACTTGTCTCAACGTTGTCTGTTAAATGAGAAAGAGACACGACGAGATATAAAAAGTTACAACTTTCGATTTTTAAGGGCCTTCGTCCACTTGGGAACTAATATCCATTATAAAAAAAAATATCGTCGGCAAGGAGATATGTCGCCGATATGACCTATATTGCTTGAAAACCAATGTTTCTTTGGACCAAGAGAGGAGTTTAACAGAAGAGCTCTCTCTTGACGCAGAAAAATAGCTCCTTACCGATCCCATATCATATCCAATGCTTCTTTTTAAAGAAAGGAAATTATCAACATCTGATAAGGCTACATTAGGCACTTTCGAGAGAAATATCATCGACGCATGGAATTAATTAGAATTTATCAGAATGGTGACATCCGAAATCAAATAAACGAGACGAGGGAGAACGAGAAGCGGCCAAGACCAATAATCGCTTGTAATGTCCAAGTAGATATTTTTTAAAGATTGT